>JAKCPI010022809.1:0-10891 GCA_023213315.1 Euborellia annulipes
TTGATATAAGATAAGGTGGCTGTAGATATCAGTTGATACAGGACAGAGGAGTTGGCAGCCAATTTTAGAGCCTCTATATTAAATAAAAACTCTCAATTCTGGATACGTTTCGGCTTTATTCTACTAAGGCCATCATCAGTCCCATTAGAGCTGGAAAGACATACATTAATATATAAAGATGACAGTTACAAAATACAAATAAAATATTTTATATAAAATATAAAAATCTCACAGTATTAATATAGAGTTGTTATACTGGAATATTTTTTATATACATTAGTTGGTATATAAATAATTTCTATTTTGTATGCTTCCAGATTTTAATACGTGTGTATACGTCTAAGTAAATAATTTGATTTGATCAGATATTTCTAAATTTACAAATATATTTTTCAATGAGATGGGATTATATCAATGACCCTATTATTAGGACATTGCCTGAGGTGAGAATAAAATAAATATTTACATAACATATTTGCGTTGTGATTATAGATAAGATCAATAATAATTTATATTTTTCACTTAGCCATGTTCCTGACCCTACAGAAAAGATCCAAAAGGTTTTTAGGGGGTTGTGGGTTTGCAGACTGCACTTAAATCCTTACATTTATCTTTCTTGTATAATAACAAGGATAAGATTCCACTGAATAGGCTACACAGCCGGTGGCTTTTAACGTGACAACGTCTTTTGCTTGACTTCAAAAAAAAAATTTTTTCTCTTACTTATATTGAAATATAAAGAGAAAAATTATTGTTTTTTTTTTACTAGTAGTTTGTTTTCATAAATAAACATGTTCAAACATTTTCATTGAAACAATATATGACAGAGGTGGCTTTTTTTTTTTATCCATTAAAGGCGACTTATGCTTAAAAAATGAGGTTTTTCGAGAAAAAAACTAATTTTAGCGTTAATTACTGGGGATTTTTTTATTTATTCTATTAGAGGTTTACTTTCTACACCAAATGACATCTCATTTAGTCAGATCTGATTAGCCGTTCGGAATCTACAGGGGTTTAAAATTTCGAAAAACGAAATCCCGCCGAGTGCTCTCATGCGGTAAAATGACGTCATATCAAAAAAATGAAAAAAATTACCTCTGGGCATTGGACCACTCTTTCTAAAACTATATTTAGATTTAATGTAGCTTTTATGGTCAAGTAGCTAGGCGTTACATAAATAGGGCTATTTTTCGATATTTTTTTGCCTAAAAATGAGGTTTTTCGAGAAAAAAACTAATTTTGGAGTTAATTACTCGGGATTTTTTTATTTATTCTATTAGAGGTTTTGTTTCTGCACCAAATGACATCTCATTTAGTCAGATCTGATTAGCCGTTCGGAATCTACTGGGGTTTAAAATTTCGAAAAACGAAATCCCGCCGAGTGCTCTCATGCGGTAAAATGACGTCATATCAAAAAAATGAAAAAATTACCTCTGGGCATTGGACCACTCTTTCTAAAACTATATTTAGATTTAATGTAGCTTTTATGGTCAAGTAGCTAGGCGTTACATAAATAGGGCTATTTTTCGATATTTTTTTGCCTAAAAAATGAGGTTTTTCGAGAAAAAACTAATTTTGGAGTTAATTACTCGGGATTTTTTTATTTATTCTATTAGAGGTTATCTTTCTGCACCAAATGACATCTCATTTAGTCAGACCTGATTAGCCGTTCGGAATCTACAGGGGTTTAAAATTTCGAAAAACGAAATCCCGCCGAGTGCTCTAATGCGGTAAAATGACCTCATATCAAAAAAAAAGAAAAAATTACCTCTGGGCATTGGACCACTCTTTCTAAAACTATATTTAGATTTAATGTAGCTTTTACGGTCAAGTAGCTAGGCGTTACATAAATAGGGCTATTTTTCGATATTTTTTTTGCCTAAAAAATGAGGTTTTTCGAGAAAAAAACTAATTTTGGAGTTAATTACTCGGGATTTTTTGATTTATTCTATTAAAGGTTATCTTTCTGCACCAAATGACATCTCATTTAGTCAGATCTGATTAGCCGTTCGGAATCTACAGGGGTTTAAAATTTCGAAAAACGAAATCCCGCCGAGTGCTCTAATGCGGTAAAATGACCTCATATCAAAAAAAAGAAAAAATTACCTCTGGGCATTGGACCACTCTTTCTAAAACTATATTTAGATTTAATGTAGCTTTTATGGTCAAGTAGCTAGGCGTTACATAAATAGGGCTATTTTTCGATATTTTTTTGCCTAAAAAATGAGGTTTTTCGAGAAAAAAACTAATTTTGGAGTTAATTACTCGGGATTTTTTTATTTATTCTATTAGAGGTTATCTTTCTGCACCAAATGACATCTCATTTAGTCAGATCTGATTAGCCGTTCGGAATCTACAGGGGTTTAAACTTTCAAATTAGAATTTACCGCAGCACGGTAAAATAAAATGGTAGGAAAAAAATAAATGGTGAAATCTTTAGCTGAAAACTCATTCTTTCTAACCGTATATTTCCCATAATTATATCTCTTAAGACAGAAGAGTTATTAAAGCCGATAAACTTTTTCGTGCATGCCCCTCTAACCTGCCTCTATAGACACATGATTTGTAAGACGTTGTCACGTCAAAAAAAAAGATCTTGGGATATTTGAAGCTTTTCCTGAGTAGTTGGGTAGCGCTGATTCTAAAAATACCATAAGTTTTGCCCCATCCCCTCTAGTTTTAGTGCTATAGAGAAAATCAATTTTAATAAAAAATGTGCTCTTTTTTTGAATTACTTGAATTTTTTAAGGCATTACCGCTTAAAATTTGCAGATAGATAAATTACATAGAAATATAAAGTTTCAGTCCAATCGGAGGTGATTTTGTGGTGCAAAACATGGCTAAAAGATTAGAAAAATCGAATTTCTTTCAGTTTTTTTTAACTTTGGAAACCCCTAATACAATTTTTTTCATCCCTGAATGCAAAAATCATATTTTTACGATATTCTATAGCTTTCCAAAAATCATTCATTGATAAAAATCTATTAAATATTAGCGAAATTATAAACAAAATAGTTAAATATATCTAAATAGTTAAAAAGTTTATTCCTACGATCTCTATTGCCGGAGAGCAAAACGCCTAAAAGATAGGCAACCAAAGTGTTTTTTTTTCACCAGACTCATAACTGTTTTGTTTATAATTTCGTTAATTTTTAACAGATTTTCACGAATGAATGCTTTTTGGAAGGTTAAAATATTTTAGAATATGTTTTTTGTCTTCAGGGATAGAAAAATTTTTTAAGGAGTGTCCAAAGCTGAAAAAGCTTAAAAGATTCGGTTTTTTCTAAACTTTTTGACGTGTTTTGCACCACTAAATCACCTCCAATTGGACTGAAACTTTATATTTCTATGTATTTCATCTATCTGCATATTTTTAAGAGGTAACGCCTTAAAAAATTAGGTAATTCAAAATTTGAACCACTTTAGAGGACATTTTCTACTAAAATTTAAGACGTGATGGGGGCAAAACTGATGGTATTTTTAGAATTAGCGCTACCCAACTACTCAGGAAAAGCTTCAAATACCCCGGCAACAAAATCACTGTTCTCCTGTGTTATTTTAAAAAAGGGTATTTTGACTTGTAAATGAGAAATGCACACTTGTTTGTTTGCAAAAAAAAAAAATCTGGTGTGACTGGCGCACAGCACACAACTTTCTCTTACCTTCGGTAATCGAAAGTTGTGTACTGTGCTTGTCACACCAGATTTTTTGTGTCGACATATATTTAGTTCCCGACAGTACGGAACATATGAATTCAAGATGTAAAATTTATAAGGGATTTAATATGGGAAAATATTTATATTTTGTTACTATGGCAACCATTTCTCCTATCTTCCCTATGAAATACAAGAGTAAAGTGGTCTTCAGAAGATTTCAATCGCAAAATGAGAATATACATTTTAAAGAGCATCTAAAAAATAATTGATTTTTGAATTTAAAAAAAAATCGTTGGAGCAAATTTTGAGAAAATCGAAAAAAACTGAAAAAGTACATCAGTAAAGTACTAGTACTCTTTGGCCGATTTTGATTAAAAGCTTATTTTTCCGGTCCCGGGGGATGTTTAACTTAAATATAAAATTTCAACCTCATAGCTCAATTCCTTCATGCTTAAAATTGAACACACACCCACCCACCCACACACCCACCCACCCACCCACCCACACAGACAGACCATGTCGCGAAAACCACTTTTTTGGATTCAGGGGACCTCAAAACGTGAAGATCCATCAAAATCTCGACATCGAATTTTTGACATGAAACCAATACTTTCTCTCTATATATATATATTACATATATACATAGGTAAGAGAAAGTAAAAAACAGTTCATTCGTTTTCTATGTTAAAATATAAATAATTGTCATTTCAATGTCTTTTGTCGGTACTAAAATATCTCAGAAGCCATATGAGATAGAGTCATGAAATTTTAAGTAAATTTGTCAAATGTCCTAAGGAATAGTTTAATTCTTAGAGTTTTTTATTTAAATTTTTATTTGCCAAGGCACGGGAATGTGCCATGACTTAGAAAAGATGTCATATAGCGACTAAGGACCATTCTACAAAAGGGCTTTTGGCGGGTTTTAAACGCGTTTAATATTTTGCCTATTATACAAGAGCGTTTTTGGCTAGTTTCATTTAAACTCCTTAGTTATGTTTGACTCGAGCTTTTTGAAGCGTTTAAAACGCGGCTTTAAAAACCTGCTTGTGTAGAATGGGCCTAAGGAGATCGCAGAGGGTGAATGAAGTCCTATAAAAATTAACCCTTCAAATTAAGACCGTATTTTGAATTTTTTTATTCTTAATGATTTAGATTGATCTCAGGCGAATTTTTTTTATCTTCACTTTTTCACTACTGCTTCTCTTCTGTTCGTGACTTGTGAGAAGTCAGTTCGAAGGGAGTCAATTTCTTTGGGACGCACGCAACGTCGCCTTTAAAATGAACCCATCTCACAAAGCCGAACAACAGCAAATAGAGTGAAGTGACTTGTCTAATAAAATGATCAGGCTTTTCTTGTTACCAATACAAAATAATTGGATCTACAATCTAATTTCTAGATGTGTTTCTTCTCTTGGATTGGATGAGATGCTTTTAATTTTGGAATTCGTATTAAAAAATTAATTTATCAAACATAAATTAATCTAATAGGCCTATTTCATCATTATAAAAAAAAGGACTTTCTCTTTACAGTGGTGTAGGAATTTTTTAAGGAAAGAAGGGACCCGAACAACTTTTTGGCGTGCAGAGTGGTAGAGTTCTCCCTCTTGTCCATAAATTGATCTGGAGAGGTAGAGTTCTCGCCTCTTGTGCATAAACTGCTACTGGTCGGCGGGCCAAAAAGGTTGAGAAACGCTGCTCTATGCTATTCAGATATAAAAAATTCAAAATACTTATAAATAATAGCGTTGATTCTTATCCCATGAAGCCCACATTTTTAAATTATTAATACGAAACAAATGAATTTGAAAAAAAAAATTAAATTTTGTCTATATAAAAATTTTAATTTGACATTTTTCCGGATGAATAATTAAAGAGCGAATGCTGGAGCCCACCTGTATACACATAAACAGGCCTTGTTTCGTAAAAGCGCACAATGAGAGACTGATTTGCATGATTAAATTTTAGATGGTAATTTTTATTCTTGCGTCTCTATTTGAGTAGTAATAATTTTAATAAAATTTGCTTTTGCTATTGGTCTGGTACTTTTTACAATTGGATAGTTAAAAGGAAATTGAAAAAAGTTAAAAATTTTTTTTTTTTTGAATATGAAAGTTTAAAGGAAAACAAGAATATTTCTTTTTTTTTTTTTTTGTTTGAGTAGACGGTGGTTTTTATTAAAGCGAAATGAGATTATCAAGCACCAATCAATTGTCTAGAACTCTTGGAAATTTTTAGATTAAAGCGAGGATTTACGTTTCATTGAATAATGAAATATAGGAAGGAGCATTATTGGTAGAACTTCTCTTGTATTATACCAATTAGTTGTGTTTTTATATTTTTTACTTTTACTGTAAAAGGCCAATAATACTCTATTCTACTTTTCATTGCTCACTGAAACGTTAAATTCTCGTTTTGATGTAAAAATTTCAGAGAATTTAATTTAGATAATTGATGGTCATGATTTAACGAGCTTTAATCAGTAATCAGCAATCTTTTTTTACGTTCTCTTAACAATATAAATATAATATAGAATGAGAGAAAGTATTGAATTCATATCAAAAACAACAATAAAATTCCTAATAAGTTGATGGAAACTATTTTTTAGATTTCAGGATTAATTTTATTAAGGGCTACGGGACCGAAGTGGTTACGCATGTTTTTCCTGCTAAGATGGCGTAGTGTGTCATTAAAAGTATGCCCAAATATCAAGTAATTCAAAAATTTGCCAAGAGATGTCAAAATGGTAGCTAATAATATTTAATGCATTTGGTTGATTTTCATTGATCTTTTAACAAAAAATTTGCTAACCCCCTAAATCAATAAATACTTTATAAATGTTATTATATATTATGTATCTTTTATAAAAGCATAAAAATATATAAATATAGGCCAGATATAGGCCATTAGGCGATGGGCTGTTAGACTATCCTGCCATCTATTGCATGAATGCTGAACTAATTTGACAGTTGGTTTTTAAATAAATCATCTAAGCTTATTTTAAAAATTTCTTAATTAATATGGGATTAATAATAACAATAAATTCATTTTTAAATTAAAAAAAAATTAAAAATTATTGGGACAGATTGTTTTTTTGTATTTGCTTGATAACAAAAAAAATAATTACGATAATTTTTTAATAAGTCATTAAAAAAATTATAGCTCGATGTCCCAATAATCTTTTATGAATTTAATTCATTTAAAAAAAAACCGCATTGAAAAATTCCTTATAATAGTCTAGTTTTTTTTTAAAGTACGTTTGGACGTCGCTCCTGAACCCCCTTAAATATAAGCTAAATTCAAAATTTTTTTCAAATATAAATATATACTATATTGAGAGAAGACAAAAAAATATAACAAAAAGTAAGCAGTAAAGAAATGGGAAAGGAAGTGATTATGTTGGTATTTTTGTTTCCATTTCCTTATTTCAGGGACGAAAAAATTATATGAATAATGTGTTACTAGCAGCTTAAAAGCATTTCTGCTAATTATATTTAAGTATAAGACAAAGTAATTATTATAAAATAAGCTTAAATAAGAAAAAAAATTTTTTCTATCCGATGTTAAGTTATATTTAAATAGCAAAATAAAATTTGATTACTTGATAACAAATTTATAGAAAAACTATTAGCCTCGTGTAGTAGACCTAGTATCTTTATTATTTTTTTTTTACAATGTTTATTATAATCAAAGTGATTTTTTTATGGTGGTAGATAAGGTTTATGTATTATCAACTTTGAATTAATATTTGAACGAGTTTGATGAAGTCATGAATATATAAACAAGTCACTAACACAAAAGTTTTCATATAAAATGCACAAGCATCAAGATTTTTAGAATATAGAATAAGAATTTAAAAGAACATGAAACAAATCCGAGAGCCAAGGACAGGAGCCAAGCAAGGGCTGAAGGGCTGAGCTGCATGATGGACACTTTAAACACAATAAGCTATCTTCTTTTTTCAAGCCAAAAGTGTATTCGTATGAAAAATAGCCCTTTCAGTCAAGAAAGTGCTTCCGAGGAAAATAAGAGTTTAGTAAAGGTGGAGGGAAGAGATACCAAGAGGTAAAGCAAAAAATAAAAAAATATCTGCTTGGCTTATGTAGTCTTAAACGTTTGAGTAATATGAGCAGAAAATTGCTCATATTCGGATAGTTATCTTGGACTATAGGAACGGAGTATTTCTAATAAAAGGAGATAGAAATTTTTGGGCTCGGAGAGGAAGAGAAATTGAATAAATTTGTTATTTTTATCAATCTCGTGCTTATAATAATAAAAATGTTTTATTAGAAAATAAATATAGGACTATATTAAAATGCAATATCCTCTGACGTTTAGGTGGCTACCAATTGATCTAAATAAACATGGACAGATACATGGGGAGGGAGGGGGGAAGGAAGAAACAAGTATAAGTATAAAAAGTATAGAAGTATAAAAATTCAATGAAATTTCAATTTCGATGAGAAAATATAATAAAATCAATTTTTTTTAAATTTCTCGACAGATCGTGGGTTCGTATCCCGTCCCAAGTGAGAAATTTATTTAAATCATTTTTGGAATTCTATTGCAAATTTATTTCAATCAAATTGGATACCATTTAATTCCTTAACTCATATTTTTTGATATTTGACTTGAAATTCATTAAAATTATTGTGAAAAAATCTTAAATTCTATGAAGAGCTATTCCACTTAAAATATCACAATATTTACTTAAATTTCTAAGAAAGAGATTTATTGCTTTTAAATACCTGTTTTATTGCTTTTCTTAAAATTTCCATTAAAAGAGAGGATTTCCTTATAAGCTTTTTTTTTTTTTTATAAAAAACACTCACACTTTTTTCTCATTCACACTCACATTCACACAGTCTTTTCGGCAACTCAGGCCATTTAAGACTTTAGACGATAACCGTTGTAAGTGATATATATATTGGGGGTTCAGGCATTTTCTATTTAAGCCATCTGGTATCCAAATGGCTTAAATAAAATCATCGGACTGCCTGGGTCCGAACCCGCGACGTTTGGTATAGAAGGTAGGCACGCTACCTACTACGCCAAACTCGGGGGCTCCTTATAAGCTTGAATTTGACTTTTTTTCACAATAATTGAATCGTTTATTTCAGAAACCACCCAAGTGCGCTTTTTTCAACTTTCGGAAAACTAAAAAAAACTGTTCTGCAGCTTAAGTATAGGTCTAGTCTCCTTCAAATATTTTTTTACCAAATCAATAACATGCTATTGAGATAATCTATTTAAAAAAAATTTTTTTTCCTTTAAGTTTTTGAGTTATAAATTTTTGAAAAAATTGCATTTTTTTTCAATTTTCTGAAAATCAACTCTATTGATTTGAAAACATATCAACTAATATTACTTTCTCTTACCTCTATATATGAAATATATATAGAGAGAAAGTATTGCGATCATGTGAAAAATTCGATGTCGAGATTTTGATGGATAGGCCTATACACGTTTTGAGGTCCCCTGAGTTTTTTTTTTTTTTTTATTAATTTTAATGAATTGTAAAAAAGAAAGTTCTTGGTTGAGAAAAGTCCGTTAAAAAAAATTAAATCCCATTAAATCCTGGTAATGCCACTGGTATAGAGAGACTATTTTGTACTGGCACATTGGGCTTTTCGACAAAAACAAAATCATATATTTCAAAGAGTTCATTTTTTTTTTTTTTGTATAATCCTAATCATATCTTCTTATTGCGTTGCTCTATATTGGAAAACAATTGAAATTGATATTTTCCTGTTTTGTTTTTCATCTTGTGCACTATTTCGTTTCGCCAATATTCTCTTCTATCTCTCTCTACTTTTCATGTTCTCAAATTCTCTCTCCATTTATCTCATTTCCTCTCAATCACTCAAAATATTTGCTCAGTCATAGGACACTGTGCTTTCAGAGGCAAACATGCCCTGGCTCGACCCTAAGCCAACCCAGGAGAAATCTGTCCAACAAAATTGTCAGCCCTTGGACAGCACACTCGGCTGCAAACTCCCCGAATGGCTTATGGAAAAATTAAATTCACTGTCAATATTTTCATCTATGTATTTTCCAGATAAAAAAGATATTTTTTTTAATAATGATGTTTATTTTTAATAAATTAGATTTCTAACAAAGGATAAAGGTCAATGGGGTTTAAATAAAATGAAGAAATTACGAAAGGAAGAAAAAATGGACTGGTCTCACAGCGAAAAACTTTCTCTTATTTTTTGGAAATTAAAAGTTGTGTTCTGTACTTGCCCCACCAGATTTTTTAAGTTTAGTTTTCCGCAGTTCAAGATGTAAAATTTATAAAAATAGAAAAATATTTTTATTTTGTTATCTTTCCTAGTAAATTGGTCTTCAAATAACTTTGAGAGCAAAATGAGAGAATACATTTTAAAGAGCATTGAAAAAATAATTGATTTATGAATTTATGTTTGACCAAATTTTTAGAAAATCGAAAAAAAAACTTAAAAAGTATATAAATATAGTACTAGTACTATTTGGACAATTTTTTTAAAGCTTATTTTCACTCCTTAGGGTGGTGCCTAATAGGGGTGGGTCGTTTTGCCTCTTTTTTTCGGAGCGAAATGCAATACCCGGCAAAAGTGGCCCACCTTCATGGACATTACAGATATAAATTTTTTTTCAAATGGACAATATCTTCTGTGAGAATTTTTATTTCAAAGTTTTGATATTTCGACTGAAAATCACAAAATTATCATTAAGTTTAGATGGGTTATAAAGCGACCATATTTTTGAATAACGAGATGTCACTTGCGATGAAAACTGACATTATAGCCTAAAAATGCCAGTTATATGCCCCTGAAAGGGCCTCCTCTGGGCGCTTTATTGTACTGAATTTGCCTCGTTTTCGGGCAGAGGAGGCATCTGGCCCTTCCAGGGGCGTATACTGGCATTTTTAGGCTAGAATGTCAGTTTTGATCGCAAGTGACATCTCGTTATTCAAAAATATGGTAGCTTTATAACCCAACTAAACTTAATGACAATTTTGGGATTTTCAGTCGAAATTTCGAAACTTTGAGGTAAAAATTCTCACAGAAGATATTGTCCATTTGAAAAAAAATTTATTTCTGTAATGTTCATGTGGGTGGGCCATTTCTGCTCCGAAAAAAGAGGCAAAACGACCCACCTAGTGTCTGAAATTTCAAACTCTTTTTTAGCCTTTATTAGCTCTTTTCTTCTTCCTTTAAATTGACCCACAGTCAGATCCATTTTTTTAAACCAGAGGG
>JAKCPI010022810.1:0-14194 GCA_023213315.1 Euborellia annulipes
TCAACGGTTTTAATTAAAATTCAAAAATCATTTATTTTTTAGATGCTCTTTAAAATGTATATTCTCATTTTGTGATTGATTGAAATCTTCTAAAGACCACTTTACTCTTGTACTCCATAGGAAAGTTAAGAGAAATGGTTGCCATGGTAACAAAATATAAATATTTTCCCATACTTTAAATTTTACATCTTGAATTCAGGCGGGCCTGGCAACGGAGAAGATCAACAGTCACCACAATCGTTGCCATTAAGTGATGCCAAACACGGCGAAAGCTCGGGATTGGTGACCCCCGGCAATCAGCGTGGTACGCCACCCGGTAGCCAACGATACTATTTCCTCAATAAATAAATACATTTATCACCCCTAAATGGCTATTGTAGCAGAAAAGGGCTAAAAAAATCTTGAATTCAAATTCACTGTATCCTCGGAAACTAAATATATGTCGACACAAAAAAATCTGGTGTGACAAGCACAGAACACAACTAGAGAAAGTTGGGTGCTGTGCGACCAGTCACACCAGATAGCATTTTTCATTTATTTATTTATTTTTTTGATAAATTTATAAAAAAATAAAGTTTCAAGCAGTGGTGTGGTCATTTAAATTTTCAAAAAAAAAAAAAAAAAAAAAAAAAAAAAAAAAAAAATGTTATTTTTATTTTAAATGTAGACTAATATAAAAAAAGTAAAAAAGTCTTTATTTCTATAATTGTCATTACACTACATTTTAGTCAAGTTGCTGTGAGTGTGTGTGTGTGTGTGAATTTGTCCATTTGATGTAAAGTTGAATTTTGGCTAACGCTACGTTTCTCTCTCCCTCATCATCCAAATGTTCAATGAATAGATTCAAATTACTTTAGAAATTCTAAAAGCCTAAATTTTTAACAGAATTCTAACGACATGGAAAAGTTGTATGTGAAAGAGCTAACTAAAAAAAGGGCAGCAGCAGTAAAAGGTCGGTCTCTATTTAATGCTATGTATTTGGATAAAAATTATATCGTGGGAAAATGCATTTAAAATTTGAAGTACGGAGCCGAGGCTGGATGTTCTAATGGTCAGTTGGTCGCTTATAGTTATGGCTACTTTTTGGCCGAAACCGAAACTACGACCGAAACCATGATTTTTGGCCGAAACTGGCCGAAACCGTAACCGAAACCGAATATTCGGTCGGTTCCTATTTATAAGTATAATAATTATATTTAGTAAAATTATGTTTATAAAGGTCTGTTACTGCTCTTGGTAAGTTTTTTTAAAATTATTTAAGGAAAAATGGCTCTCTACTTAAAATAGTTTGCCGACCAACACTAACCAAGATCGTTAAAGTCAAGCAAGCGTGGCCTCGCGAAATCAGCGTGTTGAAGGTAGCAATCAGTACAATAAATTAATAAATACGTTAAAACCTCGGCTTCGGTAGTCGAAAGGGATTACCCAAGTAAAAATGATTAAAAATAATCGAGGGATCCACACGCCCGCACCAGGGACACACACAGTAGATCGAAACTGACCAGAAGAATTATGTGTGTCCCTGGTGCGGGGTGTGTGTACCCCTGTGTGTCCCTCAAGGTTCACTATGCATACCTGCTGCGGGCGTGTGCATCCCTCGATCATTTTTAATCATTTTTACTTGGGTAGTGAAAAAAATTCACTAGTCGATTTAAAAACTCCATTTTTTCTCCATATATATCGGATAAAAAAAGGTAGGGGGATATATTAATTATTATTGATATTTTCTCTTCAGTTAGCTTTTAATTATTGTAAATTTAATTAAAGCTTTATCCTGATGATTTTGATAAATTGTTTTATAATAACATTTTTTTTTTAAATGTGTTTGTATTAATATTTAGGGTTTGTAGATGATCCATGTTAAATTATTTATAGAAAGAGAGAGTTTAATGAAAAATTGTTGCCTCCCTGTCAAAACACTCTAGCATCTATCATTAGCTCGTTTTTATCGTGTTAATCGCAATCTCCCCCCTCTCTGTTGATTGGAGACTTCTTCTTCTTCTTCTTCAATCTTCCCACAGATGATGATCAGGAAGCTTGTTAAGATTCACTTGCAGTCTTCGGTCTTGTTTTTTTTTTTTTTCTTAGAAGGGCACCGGATCTTGCTTAGATGAGTGAAAAATTATGAACTTGTTTTAACTTGCCTTCTTTCTCTCATAAATTTCGAAACAATTCTTTCTAGAAATAGGGACATTGTTTTAGTTTTTTTTTTTTTTTTAAGCATTTGCTGTTCTTTTGTTGATGTTTAGTCATTTTAAGGGCAGTTGATTGATGATAAGAGAATTAAAATTTAATTCTTTGTAAAAATATTTTTATTATTTGAAATTCCTTCCTGCCCGCGGGCTTGGTGTAGGGGTTAGCGTGCTAACCTCGTATACCAAAAAGTTGGGGGTTCGGACCCCAGGCGGACTGATGATTTTATTTAAGCCATTTGGATACTAAATGGCTTAAATAAGAATGCCTGGATCACCAATATGTATATTAATCAATAAAGGATATCGTTAAAGTCTTATATGGCCTGAGATGCCGAAAAGACTGTATGTGATTGAGTTTGAATGAGAAAAAAGTATGAGTGTTAAAAAAAAAAACAAGTTTTAACAGCGACGTTAACATTTTTCTTTTTAGCTCAAGTTACAGAGGGCTCGCTGGTGTAGTGAGCTAGGGTGTCAGCTTCTACAAAGAAGATCCCTGTTCAAACCCCGGGCATGCGGGATTTTTCATTAAATAAAAATATTTATTTAATGTAAGCAAATCCTCAAGCAAGCCCTGGATTGGAATATAGGATCTCACCACAATAGCCCTCAGGCAACTCTACGAGGAGAGGGAGTTGCTGTGACATCCCGTCCTGTGGAAGGGACGTAAAGAAGATTCCCTCCCAGTGATGCATTCTTCGAAAGGAGTAGGCTACACGCCGGTGCTGAGGGAGTCCCTCCTCAAACTAGGACATCCTCCCTAGCATAGAAGAGGTTGGATATAAGGAGCCGGTTGGAACCAGAAATAAGGATTAGTTCACTAGCTAGAGACGAGAGAGAGCAGGAGGAGGAGTTAGAGATAGGAAATGATGTAACTTCACGGGGTGCCGGTAGATGGCTACGGCCAGAGGCCGGTTGGGTTTGAGGTGTGTGTCTTCGTACACGAAAGCACCTCGGGCAAATAAACGGGGATCCCGATAGGAATTTCAAAATAAATAAATAAAGCTCAAGTTACATCATATGAAGATAGCTAAGTTTTCGGCTTGTTCTTGTTTTTAGACCCCTCGATAACCTCTCGCGCATGCGCATTACTAACTTGATTTGTTATTTTTAATCTTGTAGCCCATCTGACCCACCAGCGTTAAAAAAATTCTATTCTCTAAACAAACAGAGACGTTAACATGTTGCTTTTATCTCAAAGCTGTCAAAATCATAACCTTACTTTTTAGGTTAAATTCGCCATTTTGATACATTAAATACGGCGTTAAAATATTTAAGTTCATCCCTAGACATGTCATTAATTTTTAACAGTATTGACTAAATTAGGCTTTGGAGTTTTTGCTTACAGAATAGCAATTTGAGGCTAGGAAGTGTTAAAATGAATTAACACAGATGTTAAAAGTTAACGTTTTTGCTTAGAGAATAGACTGATTATGTTTTTTTTCACCCCAATATATTTTATATGGGGATTTATAATTTTATATCCGGCCAGTGGAGTTATGATGCCTAATGTGGGCAGCAAGGTCATTTGGATTGCCCCTCCCCCCCATTTTATTACATATAGACATTCTCAATCTTGAGGTATAAAGCCACCGAGGTTGATGTTTAGAATAGGGAGACAATTTTTACTTTTTTCTTGTATCGAATACCGATTATTGCAAACTTGTCAAAAATTCCATATTTTGATGGAAATACACGTTTTGAGTTTAAATGATGTGCAGTCAGTCACTCCATGTTTTTTTTATTTATTCATGAAATTTCTCTTTGGTTAGACAACTTGATAACTAATTACTATGCCCACTTGGTAATATGTTTACCCAATTTTACATGTAAACAACACACAAATAACGTTCTTTGTAACTATTAATCCAAGTTTATCAAGGAGATCCAAATCTCTCTCTCTAACAAAATTAACGAATAAAAATGGCGATTTTATGATCCCCGAATATTTTGACGTGTTTTTCCATGTCTACTCTCTCTCTTTTTATTTTTAATATATCCATCATCATTGAACATCCCCTCTCTCTTGAATGGTCCTCAAATCCTTCTGCTTGGACCATCATCCATCATCAAGGCTTCTAACTGTGAATCGGCTATGTTTTAAGACTCTTCCGTCTTTTATTTTTCATTCATCATCACACAACTTTAGCTTTCAGTTTGTCTGTACTCTTTGGTTGTTGTTTACACAAGTGGATATGGTGCCAATTGGATGACAGAGAGGGTGTTTAAGATGAGCGAACGATATGGAAGCAGCGGGCTATTATGTTCGGACAAGCTAAAAGCGTTAAAGAATGTTTAATAAAAAAATCTAGTTGTGACTGGCGCACAGCACACAACTTTCTCACTACTTCGGTAATCGAAAGTTATGTTGTGTCCTATTGTCACTGCCATATTTTTTGTGTCATTATATATTTAGTTTCCGACAACACGGATCTCGATTTGAATTCAAGAATTTTTTGTAACCCTTTACGGCTACAGAAGCCATTTATGGGTGATAAATGTATTTTATTTATTTAGAAATTACATAGTACTAGCCGCCTTCTGGCTTGAACCCCCATGCCCTAGCCGGGGGGCTTCGCCGTGAGCTGGCTCGGGTCCATCTGCGGCGGACCATCGCTTCTTTTATTCTTAATTATGAAAAGAAAAATTATTATTAAGAAATGCCTAGCCCCCACAATAGATATACCTTCTCTACAACGGTTATCGTCAAAGTCTTATATGGCCTATATTGTCTAAAGACTGTATGAATGTGTGTGTGATATGTGAGTGTGAATGAGAAAAAAGTGTGAATGTTTAAAAAAAAAAAAAAAAAAAAAATTATTATTATTCGATTCCATTTCAGTGCCTGCTTGAGAGATTTGTTTACATTCATGGAATACACAAATGAAAAGAATACATAAATATTCCTCTCTACTACATTTCCTATTGGGAGAAATCGTAACTTTAAAAATTAATAACTCAAAAAGTTATGGGAATTTCATGATGAAAACAATTTTCCTGTAATCCCGAGAAAGTCCTCTTTATGTATAAAAAATTTCATTTCAAAATTCCAACGGGAAGTTTTCTAAATAGAGCGTGATAGACGGACAGACAGACAGACGGACATTAGTGAATTATATATATATATATATAGATCGTTGGCTACCGGGGGCGTTCCACACGCTGATTGCCCGGGGTCACCAATCCCGAGCTTTCGCCGTTTAACCGCAACAATTGTGGTGACCGGAGATGCGAACCCGCGACTCTTGGTATAGAAGGCCAAGATGCTAGCAACTACACCAAGGCCCGAGGGCATTTTAGATATTTAAAAGTGATTTTATATTTATGTCTAATCTTTAATGAAAACTTTCGTATTTGGTTTCCACAAATTGAGTAAACTGATTGTGAGTCTAATAGAATAAATTGCATGTTGAAGAAAAAAGAGAAGTGCATGAATGATGGTGATTAAGGATCATTAAAAGAAATGTTTATTTTTTCTTTGGCCACTCTATTTATATGGCAACAAGGCACAAAAGGAAAAAAAAAAAACAAATTATTATTAAATTTATTATTTTCCCCTAGTTGAATATAAGTAGCAGTATGTAGTTATTTCTAACCTAAATTCAGGTAACAAAAATATGTATATGAACCATAAAAAAAAAAATAATTTTCTACCATTCTTGCAATGCCATTAGCTTTTGAAATTCATAGGTTCATAAACATAAAAGAAGGAGAAGAATGGGGAGGGGTTCAAAAAGCAACAGGGGAAAAAAAATACTCAATAAAATTTTATCGGCGAGTACGTAGAGCTTTATTTCGATCAGGAATGAACAAGCAAAGTGTAACTAAATAAGAACTTCCCTTACCCTTTTAGTCAGACAAAGTATTTAATAATAAATTCAATTAATCCTTAGAGGGGTTTTACTGGCGATTAGCCTGGAAGTACCTATATCCAGCTTAAGTGAGGAAGATTATTATGTTACGGGAACGTTCATTTTTTTTCGATCACTGAGTGTACTGATGTTTTTACTTTGCTGAGATTTTTTTGTTCCCCTATTTCATTCAATAACACTGGTTCAACAAATTTTAAAAAATTTTTTGTAGCCAATGTCAGAATGGGTGTCCTTTACTAAATTTGGTGTGCTGATTTCAAATCTACCATACAATATTTTCTCTTCACGTCCAGGTTACTGAGATATGACATGGTCCCCAAATAGGGTTGAATGTAAATTGCTATAAGCGGTATGGTAGCCAGTTTTATTATAAAAAAAAAAAAAAAAAGGTTTCAAGAAATGTGGTCAAATTGGATTTCTGGGGAAACAACAAAAGAAGAGAACTACCAGGATCTTATTTCAGAACTTTTGAAAGCGTATGAAGAGATGGGATGTAGGATCCCGAGTCGAAATCGAACGCCTGGTTTGAACCTTTTAGTCCTGAATTCCCTTGTTATTTGATGGGATGTTATTTATTTACAATTTTGTGAAAGCCTACTGATTCTACCAGGAGAATTAGAAGATTCAAACCAGTACTTGAACGCCTGGTTTGAACCTTTTAGTCCTCAATTCCTTTGTTATTTGATAGGATTAAAATTTGGTTAAAGCCTACTAAACCTACCAGGAGAATTAGAAGGTTCAAACCAGTATTTGAGTCAAAATTGAAAGCCTGGCTTGAGCCTACTAAACCTGCCAGGAGAATTAGAAGGTTCAAACCAGTACTTGAACGCCTGGCTTGAACCTTGCAGTCTTCAATTGAGGACTAAAAGGTTCAAGCCAGGCGTTCGATTTTGACTCGGGAAGTACTGGTTTGAACCTTCTAATCCTCTCGGGTAAAAATTAAAAACAGTGCGATCTCAGCGCCAAAGCTTTAATAGATGACCACCTTTCATTTTCTTTCATTCCTTGGATATTTGGATTTATTATCGATAAAAAAGAAGTAAGTTTTAAGTTTTATTTTCATTTTTTTCATTAATTTTCTTTATTATTATTAATTATTTTTATTTATTTAAGGGTCAACGTTATAAAAACAAGCCAAAACAAAATGATAAGGTTAGCTGTTATTTTTATTTTATTTATATATATGTTATCTTATATTCTATTTAATTTTTTCAATTATATTCATTATAAATTTTAGTTGTAAAAACACATTGGCCTGAAGAAGCCACTTTAATTTTAATAAATGAATACAAGGAACATTGGCCATTCATGTCATTTTGAAAGGTAAGAAGACAAATTAAAAAAGATTATAAATTTATAAAATTAATTTATATATTTTTCACATTTCCAGAGAACTAAATGAAGTTCTTACTGAAAAGAAAAATATTTTTCCACACGTGATAGCTAATGGTATAGGCCTACATATACAGTCAAGATAAAAATTAATGTGATTTATTTTAGAGATGGAAACTCATTTTTACATCCATATTTTCTTTAAAACAATTTCAGTAATGAATCTCCAGAAATATTGAAATCGACACGAAGAGCATTTGGAATTTTTAAAATTTTTTAAATATATGTTATCTTATTCTCAAATTAAAGAAAATTGATATTTAAACAAAAAATATTATTTTATTTAAAGATTAATTTGATTTTCCTTTTATTTAAGAATTTAATTGTAGCGAAATGAAGAGCAAAACGTGAAGATCCATCAAAATCTCGACATCGAATTTTTGACATGAATCCAATACTTTCTCTCTATATATATTAACATATATAGATGTAAGAGAAAGTAAAAAATTTCGAATGTGGAGTGCCAAGTTGTATAAATTAGCAAAGAGGTATGCTTGTTTTTTGGCAATGAGAAAAATAACTTTTAGAGTGTTTTCTTCAAATATTTCGATGGCATTTAATAGGACTTCTTCATCAGCGGTGAAGTGCTATTAAATGTCTTCGAAATATTTGAAGAAAACACTCTAAAAGTTATTTTTCTCATTGCCAAAAAACAAGCATACCTCTTTGCTAATCTAACAAAATTATCAGAACTTTTTTGTCACTCTGTATATATGTATATAAACAAATTTTAAATGAGAATTTATAGGCCTAAACTAGGATTCCAGCATTCAGTACTGCTGGTCGTAATAGTAGATCTGGTAGACTTAAACTAGTATTTCGAATACCTGGTCTGAGTCTAAACTTGTCAAAAAGGGACATAAGTAGACTTGTTAGAACCAAACCAGACTATCAAATTTCCATAGAAACCATGCTTTCAAATCCTAGTTTGATTCTGTTAAGTCTACTTAGACAACAATTAGATTCTGAGGTTTTGTAGACTCAAACCAGGCGTTCGATTTCGACTCGGGTACTGTTAGTTCCTTCAAAAGAGAGGCGAAAACCACTTACAAACGAAAGTTTAAAAGTGCGAACGGACCATGATTTTTTTCAGAAAAAATTAATATTTTCTGCTCAAATATGTGTGTAACATTGCTTGTATTATTTCTTATACATAGTAGTTGTATTTTGCACGAAACGTATTCTGTAAAATGTAAAATTTCTGTTAATAAAAACAATAAGTAAATTAACAATCACTGGATTAATGATATAAAAAGAGGATGCAGGCAATAATATTAGTAGCTGCATCCTCTTTTTATATCATTAATCTAATTGTATAACAGCCACAATTTGTTTATATATTAACAATCACTGTACGAGCACCAAGTACGACCATACCTGCATCTCCAAAACCAGAGGTGATGGAAAATATTGGTTATCAGATTTGAAATCAGCACACCAAAATTAGTAAAAAAACACCTATTTTGGTATCGTGTGCAAAATCTTTGTTGACTAGTGTAATTAACAGATTAACAGATTTAAACTTTTTTTCGGATCGTAAGCGTTTAGCTTACGATCCGAAAAAAAAAGTTTCACTTGCATCGTGGTTTCATAAAACCACACAATTATTTTTCTTTTTTTACATAGAATCAATTGTTGCAAGTATTTTTAAGAATTTTTTTAAACCTTTTGGTTGTCGTTTTGATATCAAATAAATATTCAGATGCATTATTCTCTTTGTTAAATTCTTAACCACGATATTAGTTTGCCCTTTTTATCCTATCTATCGTTATTTGTTTGTTTGTTTCTTATTGACAGTGTTTAATGATTACCCATCCATCGAAATTCAGCTCACGCCACCATCTCTATCATTAAATATTCATTTTTATTGCAAGTCTGAGAGAGAGAGATGGGATCCATTTAAAATAAAATTGAATAAAAACGAGAGTTATTTGTAAAATGATTTGTTTTAGAATAAATAAATAGACAATAAAATATATCACCCTGAAATGAGGCTAACAGAATTTCTTTTTTTTTTATCAGAGATCATTGCCCCGGTCACTCTTACCTACTAGCTACTAAATGGCTCAATCCAAAAATCACAAAAAAGATATTGAAAAAAAAAACGAGAAGCTTTTGTTCGATTTCACAAGTTGGGTTCATTGGGTTCGTGTCCGGAATAGTTCAAGAGTTCATCTGAAGGCAAAGATCTCTTGTTGTTGTGTTTTGTCCCCACCCTGTGGGCCCCCTTTAGGGATGATTCAAAAGAGAGAGAGGCGCGTCTATTTCTGGATATTCCTCATCTAGCCAGTGAGAGAAAAAATAGATCCTAGTCTAATCAAAGTAAAGATAGATACCAAATCGTTTGACTGGTCGGTCGTTCGTCTCCAGATTTTTTTTTTTTTTTTTTTAATTCGAATAATTTAAAATGAAATATGAAAAGAAATTTTATTGTAAAGCCGGCTACACACTTGAACTGCACACTTGACAAGCATGCATGTGCAATCTTTTTGTACAAACATGCACAGATTCCGTACGGCACAAGCATACTTGTGCAAGAAACAGCTTATGCCGAAAATTAATCTAAAAATTGCGTAAGGTTATTTATTCGAATATAACAAGAAATACTCACTTGCTTTAAACAGAGACAATAAATATTAATATTTAAATGAATTAATATATATTAAATAAATATCAAAGGTCAAGACGTCTATAAAATGGCGGCGAGTTTTGCTGCTCAAATATACTTGGTGCATTATTAAAATTACGCTTCCATGACGGTTCATCCACAAATATTTTTTGTCTAAGAAAACTTTGTCTACTAAATTAGGTCCACGTACATTTACCTATATTTTTTTACTAAACATAACTTCCTCCACAAAATTAGATCCATGGATATTTCGTCCACGACAATTTAATATCCAACATTGTAGTTATGTCCTCTACTCTTCCTTAGATACGAAGTGTTCAAATAAAATAACAACAGTGACCAGTACTTGCACGCAATAAGCTACAAGATTAAATTGTACCCAGAAGTTGATGTCAAAAATGAAAATTTAACTAATACATCTGTAAGTAAAAAAATTAAACTATATTAATATAAATATTAAACTAAAACTATTATTAATTTTGGGAACATTCCACCAACCATTCCCTACCTTTTTGCCAACCTAACCATAAAATTTATTTCTATAAAATTTTTTCTTTACTTTATTTTTTTTTTGAATTTTTTTCCCTCCTAAAATCATTTTACCTTTTTTTTTTAGGGAGATAAAATTTTTCTCCCTCATAATTATTTACCTTTTTTTTTTTTTTTTTCTGTTTCCCTTTTTTCCTCTGGTTTCGGCCGGCCGAGGTTCGGCCTTTTTGGGACCCAAACTGCGGCCGACCATTTGGCACCGAATTTCGGGGGGACTATTATATATTAAACTATACTTTTAGGTAAATATTCAATAATACTATTCAATAAAATTTCCCATACTTATAGAAAGGTAGGGATTATTTGTGGACAAAAAATGACAGCCAAAATTATAATGTGGCCCAAATTTTTAATAGGCGAAATGTCAGACAGGACCATGTATTGATGGACCGAACATATGCTGGACATTCTATATGTATTTACAAAACAAACAAAGGGGACAAAATAATAAGACGGGCTAAAATGTTTTTTGGACGAATTGTCAATCAGGATCAAATGATGTTGGACCAAAAATATTGGACATACTATATTGGAATCTTAAATTCAAAGCAAGCCGATGCTTAGCCAATTAAAATGCGTTGTACAAAAAGATTGCACGTGCATGCTTGTCAAATTATTTTTATATCCACAACCGTGAGGATTGATTGAGGACTTGATTTTGTGGAGCTTCTACCTGTGACCTTATAGATCTATTGTGCTCCCCGAATCACTCTCCGGTACATAGCCCCAGAAAAGGATCATCTGGGTATGGTTCATGCCTGTAACTGAAGGGGATTATTATATTCCAGCTAATTTCCTCCAGTAGAGACCTCGACTTGGTTGAATTTTTTGGCAGCGGGTTGGGTTCTGAACTCAATTCTAATTTTAACTCGAGTTACTAATCCCCCCATTGTCCGATAAGAAAGCCACCTCATACCCTTGACCTGAGGATAGTTTTAACCAAAACAGAAACGATAAAGTTAAAAAATGAAAAATATTAGAATTAGGACTTTTGCTGGACCATACGTATATAGAAGGAACCGGAGAATAAAACCAGCCGTTAATGGACGCCTCTCACATCAATTTAATTCGTAAATATTTCGGCCGGCATCACGCCTGGTCATCATCAGTACAAAAAAATGATTAGCGGAACGTTCGCTCATGCTGACATTAGTCCCCCGCTTCTCTGAATTAGAAATTATTTTTAACACATTGGTTGACACGGGCCCTCCGAAAAATCATTTTTTTTGTACTGATGATGACCAGGCGTGATGCCGGCCGAAATATTTACGAATTAAATTGAGTGAGAGGCGTCCATTAACGGCTGGTTTATTCTCCGGTTCCTTCTATATATGAAAAATATTATTTTCTTAAATTTATATTCTCATATACAGTTTGTTTAATATTATATGTTTTTAAACATTATTTCATAGATGATAAACATATAATTTGTTAGTGAGTTTGTACAAGACGGCAATCCCCAAATGGGACACAACCACAAGCATATTTTCCCAAAAGAAAAAGGCCGACCTCCTTTGTTCAACCGAAAAAATTTATTCCAAAATGTCTTGGGAATGTTATTAATCTCATTCTGAGTAAAATTTATTTATTTATGATGCATTTTGGTTTTATTTTGATACAAGTTTTGTACCACATTCCCTCTCTACTTTATTTTTAATATTTAAATAAATAAATATTTTGAAGGTGGGGGGGGGGGATGGCTTTTTGGTTTTTTGAACATTTCGCCTGTAGCGACATTGAATAAAAAAAAAAATCCATTTCACAAATTGGGCTCCTCTCTCTTTTATGCAATAAACAAACAAATGAACCTACAGTATGTGCTTTTTCACATTTAACTTTTACTAAAACTCCCCCCCCCATTCTCTATACATATGCATTCACTGGAGTAGAATTAGTATTTTTTTTCTTTATTTATTTGTTTATATGATTGAGTGAAAATTGGAATTTTTGTACATTATTTTATTTCTTTTGTCACTTGATAATAATAAGCCTTTAAACAAAAACAAAATAACAATAAACTTGAACAAGATATTCTCATTGTTTACAAACTTTTTACTTGGGATAAAAACCTCATTATTATTACTCTCTCTCTCTCTCTTTAAGGAATTTGACATCTAAATAAAAAAAAGCCACTTGCTCATAAGAAACTTTTTTATGTTAATGCTTACACTATAAACTATTTTTTAAGACAAAATAGCTAATAGAATAATTCATAATCCTATCCAGAGTAGTTTTTAGTCTCCCTACGTGCAACTATCAATTCATTTAAGGACTTTTAATAAAATCAGCTAATGAGCTTACTTTACTGATGTTATTTTTTAGTTTATTTATTTATTTTGATTTTCCAAAATTGAATTTACGATTTTGATTAAAAATTTATAAATTAATTATTTTTTAGCCTGAAAAACTCCTCGAGAGAGGTAAACGATAATTAAGATTTTTATGTACTTTTTTTCCGATATTTTTTTGTCGGTCTTTACTGATATTTACTGATAACCATTGGCTTTAGTTAAAACATGATTTATTAAATTTGATGAAGCTCAGGAACCTTTGGAAAATGATTTTTATTAAATCGTATATTGAAACTAAAAACACAAGACAACATGTTTCAATATACGATTATTAACATATAATATATTATATACAACATGTTGTTTTGTGTTTTTAGTTTCAATAAACGATTTCTTGATTTGCTTTTTTTTACCTTATATATATTTAATATAGAGGTAGAGAGAAAGTATTGGATTCATATCAAAAATTCGATGTCGAGATTTTCATGGATATATACACGTTTTGAGGTCCCCTGAATCCAAAAAGTGGTTTTCGCGACATGGTCTGTCTGTTGTGTGTCTGTGTGTGTGTTGTGTGTCTGTCTGTGAACAAAATACACATCTCAAGAACAAAAAGAGCTAGGAGGTTGAAATTTTATATTTAAGTTAGGCACCCCCATGGGACGTAGACACTGAAGCTTTTGTAACAAAATCGACCAAAGAGTACTAGCACTTTACTGATGCAATTTTTTTTCAGTTTTTTTTTTCAATTTTCTCAAAATTTGCTCCAACGATTTTTTTTAAATTCAAAAATCAATTATTTTTTAGATTCTCTATAAAATGTATATTCTCATTTTGTGATTGAAATCTTCTTGAAGACCACTTTACTCTTGTACTCGAGCAGAAAAGATATGAGAAATGGTTGCCATGGTATCAAAATATAAATATTTTCCCATTGACCTAATGATAAATTTTACATCTTGTACCGTACTTGTTTGAAACTAAATATATGTCGATACGAAAAATCTGGTGAGACAAGCACAGAACACAACTTTCGATTACCGAAGGTAAGAGAAAGTTGTGTGCTGTGCGACCATCACACCAGATTTTTTTTTACGCTTCGACATCATAGGTCATTTCGCGCCTCCGCGGAGGTATTCCTTGAAGAATGACAATATCTTAATAATAAATACATATTTGCGTCATAGAGACTTAACAAATATTAATCACTTTGGAATCTTAACAAATACTGATATGATTTCTTGATATAAACAAATGATATGTACTTGG
>JAKCPI010022811.1:0-19079 GCA_023213315.1 Euborellia annulipes
TTAGAGCCGCATATTTGCCAATTTGACCAACTTGCAGCTTAAATCCCCAATAGATATTATCATATATTACGGTTTCGTTTAAAGTCTTAAATGGCCTAAGTTGCCGCAAAGACTGTGTGAATGTGTGTGTGAGTGTGAATGAGAAAAAAGTGGTGTTTAAAAAAAAAAAAAAAAAAAAAAAAAAAATAAGCCCCTAAAAAACAATTGCCAATAACAATAGGGCCTAACAGAAAAATATAAAATTGACTTAATATTCGATAGTGAACTCATTTTACTCCTAAGTGTCCATTGTTTGATGGATCTCTTCTTTTTATTCTTTTCCATTATATATTCAATTATTTTTTTATATACCTTTGGAAAGTGCCAGGCCACAAATAACCCTCTAATTTCCTACCTAAAATCCATAACCATAAAGTATTAAGGTTATATATAAAATTCATTTATTATGTTTTATTTTTATTACAACCGAAATAAAGTATATAAGGTACCTTTGTACATTTAACAGTAAACAAAAAGCTAATAATCAAAAATTTATTATTATAGCGTTAGCAATTTTTATCGAAAAATCATTTATTTCCAATCCAATAACGATATTTTTTTTTATTATTTTAATTGTTTATTTTTATTAAGATAATATTATGAAATTAAACAAAAAAAAAAATACCGTTTAAATGTTGGACCTGTATCCGTACAAAACACATTATAAAATATAAACAAAAAGTTAGAACATTAAAAAAAAAAAAAACAATTAAATCCATTTGCATAGGCTCATTTTTATTTCTTTATCAGACCTATATATAATATACGATTGTCATCGTGATAAAATCTGACTCTCAGATTAAAATAATAGTATTTGTTTCGAGGAACAAAAAGTGGTATAAAAACAAAGTCTTTGTGTTAGAGTGTTAGTCAGATATGCATTGAAGTAACGAGAAAATGAGACAATTGGTTTTTAGTCCAGAATTGTATGAGAAAAATAAATTTGTTATAAAGTTTAATTTTTTTTTTTTTTTTTTTTTAATTTCCCGCACAATATTAATAGGGAGAAAAGTTCAGCAGAGCTACTTATCATAAATTTGATCTCCCAATTAAAAAAAAAAAGAAAAATACCATATTTTAGTTAAACTAGAGTTAGATTAATATTAATATTAATACTGTATCTAATTTGAAAACTATTGAACCATATAGATTTGTCAACTGTGAAGAAATAGGATATATTCGTGTTTGAAGGGGGCCCAGAGTGTTATGAAATAGTATGTTAAACTGTAGCTGCCTTTGGGTTTGATGTAGTTAGTAGGGTGCTGATTTTCTATACAAAGGTTCGCGGGTTCGGATCCCAGTCAGTCTGATGAATTTATTTAAGTCATTTGGATATCAAATGCCTAGACCTCCCAATAGATATTCTCATAAAATAACGGTTATGGTCAAAGTCTTATATGGCCTGAGTTGCCGAAAAGACTGTGTGTATGTGTGTGAGAGTGAATGGGAAAAAAGTGTGAATGTTAAAAAAATTTTAAAAAAATTATATTTTTTCTCCTAAGCAAGAAAAAAATTTATTTCATTTGAAATGGCTAAATGGCTTCCAATCATTTGAAATAAATAGGGATGGGGTCTAAAATGGCCTTAGATGTAGTAAAAAACCTTAAACAAAAAAAAAAATACAAGAATTAGCAGCCGAATTGTTGTATTTTACTGTAATTAGCTAATAACACTTTTTGTATTATTATTTGCTAATACAAGTATTACGTAACGCAATTTTTGAAGATTTTTGACTCCCCCTCTTCCCCATGTAACGCGACGTAACATTTTTCTGCCCCCCCCCCAGACGTTACGCAACGCTCAAGTGGTTATTACTTTCTCTTACCTATGTATATATGTAATATATATATATTACTTTCTCTTACCTATGTATATATGTATATATATAGAGAAAGTATTGGATTCATGTCAAAAATTCGATGTCGAGATTTTGATGGATCATCACGTTTTGAGGTCCCCTGAATCCAAAAAGTGGTTTTCGCGACATGGTCTGTCTGTGTGTGGGTGGGTGGGTGGGTGTGTGTGTCTGTGTTCAATTTTAAGCATGAAGGAAATGAGCTACGAGGTTGAAATTCTATATTTAACTTAAACACCCCCCGGGACCGGAAAATAAGCTTTTAATCAAAATCGGCCAAAGATTACTAGTACTTTACTGATGTACTTTTTCAGTTTTTTTCGATTTTCTCAAAATTTGCTCCAACGATTTTTTTTAAAATTCAAAAATCAATTATTTTTTAGATGCTCTTTAAAATGTATATTCTCATTTTGCGATTGAAATCTTCTGAAGACACTTTACTTTTGTATTTATAGGGAAGATAGGAGAAATGGTTGCCATGGTAACAAAATATAAATATTTTCCCATACTTATAAATTTTACATCTGAATTCAAATGTTCCGTACTGTCGGGAACTAAATATATGTCGACACAAAAAATCTGGTGTGACAAGCACAGTACACAACTTTCGATTACCGAAGGTAAGAGAAAGTTGTGTGCTGTGCGCCAGTCACACCAGATTTTTTATCTAAAAGTCACAATTATGTTGCACAAAGTATCGGAAAATCGCTAAAATACCAGTTACGTAACGAGTTGTTCAACCCCCCTCCCCCCCCTTGTAACGCATGGTAACGTTTTACGATACCCCCTCCCCCCAAATTGCGTTACGTAATACTTGTACGCTCCCTAATATAACCACGATAGAATAATCGAGAAAGTCTAAATCAATTAATCAAATTAGATATTCCTTTCGCGGGTGTAGAAAGTGAAATTATGGATAAGAGGAGTCAGTCACAAGCTACATACATAAAAATAAAAATTTTATTTAATTTTTCTACTGTCAACATTAAGGTCCATTCTATTAGAGCGTTTTTGGCGCGTTTCAAACGAGGGTTAGTTCTGTTTGATTCGCGCTTTAAACCCGGCGTTAGAAATGCGCTCGTGTAGAATGGGCATAAAAATAACGTCTTTATTTCCCTCCATTGACTCCTCGTCTGCATAATTAACAATATAATATGGTTGGTAATCAATTAACTAAATGATTCTTTTAAGTCAGCAAGCGAACTATAGTAACCCGTATCGATTTTTTTCCAACCCAGAGAAGCTATTGTTTTTTATTTTTTCAAAAATATAAAAAATAATATTTCTCTTGCCTGTATGATAATAAAATTTTTCATCAAATCTATTTAGATTTTTCAATACTCATGTGGTTTTGAATATAAAATACGAAATTATCGGGAATATTTCCAATTTATATATACAATATCTAAATTTCTTTATTACCTATAAACAATCAACCACAAATATTTTTTTTTTGAAAAATTCAATAAATAATATTAAAAAAAATATTGGTTTAGTTCCATCACCTTTAGATTATCTCCTTAGGGTATTCACGAAATGATTAAAAATTTAACAAAGACGAATCCCGAGGTTAAAGGTTCGATGGTTGGAAGGTGGTGGTTGTGCCCGTGGGTGGGTAGTGGGTGGTGGTGTCGAGGCGTCCACCTGTTGGGCCTCGCGACGCCCTCAGGCCCTATGAATTAATCACGCACCCTCGCCTTGCCCTACCCACTCTGCCCTATAACCTTATTAAATCTGCCTGACTGCCCTTTCTACACTTCTCCTAACTTTTTCTTTCATTACCCCATTCCATCCTCATTTGCTAATCGAGCATATTTGTCCTGTACTCATTTTTTCTCATCAAGAGAGAGATTTTATGGCAATTAAACAACAATATTTCATTGACTAAAGATATCGCAAATTGTTAGAGAATAAAATATGTACTGTAATAAATAAAAACCCGAGGGATCAGCGTATGGAAAGTCTCGTGATAGCCATCGATAGGCCTATAATAATTATTAAATAGAATTATGCTGTTATGCCTGTTATGCAATGGTGTGTCAAAGACCAAAAAATTCAAAATTGAGTTAAGCACGGAATATTGTTTCAAATGCTTTAATTAATAGTATTTTTTTTATGAAATATGTCCTAAAAAAATTTATATTTAATGTTACTTGCACAATTGACAAAAAAATTACATATAATCCAATGTAAACAAAAAACTTTAAAAATGTTAATTTTCTCAAAACTCGGTAGGTGGCGCTTGACACACTATTGCGTAACAGGGTCCATATATGTTATAAGTTCAGACCCCTAAAGACAAGTTGCCGAAAAAGCAAAATTAAAATAAGTAAATTAATAAATAAATAAGAAAGTTTAATCATTTCTAGATATTTGAAATTATTATTTTTTAATAGAAGTTTAACTTAACGATATTTAAATTAATCTTGAAACTGACCAAGAGAAGTCAAATTGTAAGTATAACAGGAAGTTATGAGGTGTTTTTGTCTTAGTTAGAGGTAGACGAAGTAAAAGAATAAACAATTTTTTCTTTTATATTTGACATGGCGTCTGTTGCTCAAAATACAGTTTCGGCTGGGTAAGGCGTCATCAGGTCTTTAAAAGAGAAACATATCTGTAATTAATGAGAGAATACAACATAATTAAAATAACAAAATGAAGGGTGACTTTGTAACTTGGTTATTTTTATTATGTTGTCTGTTATCTCACTAATTAAAGATATGTTTCTCCTTTATAGACCTGATGATGGCTTAACCAGCCGAAATTGTATTTTGCGCAACAGTCGTCATGTCAAATAGATCCTGTAAAAAAAGAAAAAAATTTTATTCTTTTACTTCGTCTACCAATAACTAAGACAAAAATACCTCGTAACTTCCTGTGATATTTAAATTGTCTGGGATTGCGAAAATAATTTGGTATTTGTTTGTTGGAATATAGTCAACCAAAAGAATTTTAGAGATCATGATTGTTTTGATGTTTAAAAAAGCTAAAAAAAAAAAAAATATAATTTTTCAATATGCTTATTAAAACTTTTGTGGTTTATGTTATTATTATAATTGGAATTTTTAATTTTAGACCACATTTTGTATTATTTATTAAAAATATAAATAAATACTGTACAATGTTTCAACTACTTATTCTGCAGTCGTTTTCAAGTACTGTGCACTTGTTTCGAACTAGGTTAGTTCACTTGAGTCGTAGAAAGTGCACTGTACTTGAAAATGACTGCAAAATAGATAATCGAAACGTACATTATTTATAATTTTAATAAATAATTAATACAAAATGTGATTTATAATTGAACGATGCTATGCATGAAAGAACCAAGAGCCATTACCAATGGACCAATTTTTTTATACAAAAAAAGTGCACACTGTAATAATGTTGTGATTTAAATAAAGATATAGATCTTTTTCCCTACAAGATCGCGGTCTTAGTTCAATTTCGATCATAATGACGCTTGGTTCCTTCATGCATCAACATCGTCCAATTAAAAAACTCCTGTATTTTTTTAATAATTAAAAATTAAAAAAATTCAGTTGGGGCTTTATATTAAATTTTTTTTTGATATATATAAGTCTTATATATAATTGAAAATTTTAATCACAAACTCTGGAATTGAATATAATATACTCGTTGAGAGAGCCTAATTAATTATATCCAAAACAGAGGACGTTCCTTTTAATAGCGTTTTGCGGCGCATTGAGAAATGCTAATTTTTATTAAAAAAAAAATATATTTTTTATGAAAAGATTGCCTCTTATTAAATTGGGCATATTAAAAAGAATCAGATAAATATTAAAATAAAATTCAATGCCAAAAGTTAGTATTACTTTCTCGTACCCTCATATCAAGAGTCGCGGGAGCGACTCGTCGCCGAGCATGTGAAAAGCAAAAAGAAAGCAAAGAAACTCTTAATACTACCATTTAGTTGACATTCCAATAGATGCCAATGGCCCATTGCATTTAGATGGACGAGTCGTCCCTAGACTATATTATCAAGAATGATTTTAAATCCTTAATAAAAGATAGGGACGTGAAAAAATTTTTTTGAGAAACTTTTCTCTTTCTGGGCGAATATCTCAAAAAGGTTTTAAGATATCGGAGCCAAATTTTTTTTATATTAAACTAGGATAAATAAGGATTATTTTGAGCACGAATTCAAAAAAAAATTCCAGTGCCAAAAAGAATGGCAGAGGCTCAAAGTTGAGATTTTGCCGATTTCGGAAGGTCAAAAGTTAGTCTCTTATTTTTCCTTTTTTTCATTCTTTTCTTCAATTTTCAAATTTTTAGACAAAGCTACAGGTTTCCCTGCTGGACCGATTTGGATGAAATTTAAAATACAAATAGATACTATCAAAAACCCGATACCTTTGATATAAAATTTCATTTTGGATCAAAAGTGACTTTTTGGAGAGGTATTCAAAATTTCAAATTTGTCCTATCTTTAACGTGGCGAAAAGACAATTTTGACTATTTTACTCCCTGATGACGTCATCTAGGTACATATCTATTAATATTAGTAATTTTCATCCCTAATGGAATAACAATTTTTAGGATAAATCCATTCAGATAGAAATACAATAGATTAACGTGATAAGAAGAAGTGCTACCAACATAACAAAAATAAAAATCCTAAAATTTTATAAAATTTGGTGAAATCCTATGTTTATCGCTTCGAATGGATACCAAACGAAGTATTTACAATCTACCAACATAACAAAAATAAAAAACCTAAAATTTTATAAAATTTGGTGAAATCCTATGTTTATCGTTTCGAATGGATACCAAACGATGTATTTACATTCTACCAACATAACAAAAATAAAAAACCTAAAATTTTATAAAATTTGGTGAAATCCTATGTTTATCGTTTCGAATGGATACCAAAAGATGTATTTACATTCTACCAACATAACAAAAATAAAAAACCTAAAATTTTATAAAATTTAGGGAAATCCTATGTTTATCGTTTTGAATGGATACCAAACGATGTATTTACATCCTACCAACATAACAAAAATAAAAATCCTAAAATTTTATAAAATTTGGTGAAATCCTATGTTTATCGTTTCGAATGGATACCAAACGATGTATTTAATTTTTACTGTTTGGAATGCATATTAAAAGATCTATTCATGGGATAACTTAATATTTAATAAACAAAAATTAATAAATAATATTTTCATGTAATATTTCACAAAAAGAAGTGAAATCTCAGCCAAAAACATCGGAGATGCAAAAGGGGCGCCTCGCATTATTTTTGCCTAGCGTCGAGGTGAAATCAAAAAAATGCGCCTCGCTTTTCTGATTTATATAAAAGCGAGGATATATGAAACAAATAAAATTCTGTAGGGGTTTTATTTAAGTGAAAATATTTCCTCGCTTTTATATAAATCAGAAAAGCGAGGCGCATTTTTTTGATTTCACCTCGACGCTAGGCAAAAATAATGCGAGGCGCCCCTTTTTGCATCTCCGATGTTTTTGGCTGAGATATGAAATATATAGAGAGAGAAAGTATTGGTTTCATGTCAAAAATTCGATGTCGAGATTTTGATGGATCTTCACGTTTTGAGGTCCCCTGAATCCAAAAAAGTGGTTTTCGCGACATGGTCTGTCTGTCTGTCTGTCTGTCTGTCTGTCTGTCTGTCTGTCTGTCTGTGTGTGTGTGTGTGTGTGTTCAATTTTAAGCATGAAGGAATTGAGCTAGAAGGCTGAAATTTTATATTTAAGTTAAACACCCCCCGGGACCGACAAAATAAGCTTTTAATCAAAATCGGCCAAAAAGTACTAGTACTTTACTGATGTACTTTTTCAGTTTTTTTCGATTTTCTCAAAATTCGCTCTAACGATTTTGATTAAAATTCAAAAATCAATTATTTTTTAGATGCTCTTTCAAATGTATATTCTCGTTTTACCCTCAAAATTGTTTGAAGCACACTTTACTCTTGTGCTTCATAGGAAAGATAGGAGAAATAAATGGTTGCCATGGTAACCGAATTTAAATCTTTTTCTTTTTATTAGATTAAAAATCAATTATTATTTAAACGCCCATTTTTTTTTTTTTCGGAGAAAAACATACTCTCTCTCTCACAAAACTATCTTCTCTCTTTCAACGCGTTTTAATTTTTTCTACCTTATCTTCGCATTTGACCAATGTTAATTTCCTATAGGGATTTGTATGTTAATTTCGATTCAAAAGGGGGTCCCCTTTGGAACTTTTTACGCATTTAAAATTTTTTTTTTCCAATTCTTATGAAATTTTGTATTTATTTACGAATCTATATTGTGTATAAAATGTCCAAATATGAGATTAAAATTTTGAAAAATAACCATTTCAAGCAATCAACATTTAAAATGCAAGTTTGAAACTAAGGTGCTATGGAAAACTAAATATATCTCGACACAAAAATCTGGTGTGACCAGCACAGTGCACAACTTTCTCTTACCGAAGGGTAAGAGAAAGTTGTGTGCTGTGCGCCAGTCACACCAGATTTTTTTATAAATGCACCGCGCATATTTCCATGTGAAAACACAAACAAACTCTCTGACAGAACAAGAGAAAGAGAGAGAGAGAGAGTGTCGTTAAAATTAAAATTTCCATTTAGAAACATTTATACAAAATACGAATCAAAAGAGAGAGAGGAATGACGCTCTTCTGGTTTCGTTATTACTGTATATCAAAGAAACTTATTTTTCGAGAGCAAACAAACACTACAAGACTACCCTTTTACGAAATGTTTTATTGCTTTTATTTTAATTTAAAAATTAAAATGATAAAAATTTATGTATTGTAATATATATTAATACATATTATATTAATATAACATGGCCTTTCAATTAATAAAGGTAGGAAATTTCACATGCCCAAAATACTTAATTTTCCCGATTGATCGGAGATTAAAAATTAAAATGAAATTGGACTTCCAAAAGCATCCATCTTTAATAATGGTTTTGAAGGTGGAGTGAATTATTTTTCCCTTGTTTATTATATTCCAATTTACTAATTGATATTAATTAAAAAATCTAGTGTGACAGACTGCTATTACCGTCGATATTCGAAAGTTGTATGCCATGTTGTCATATATTTAGTACATCAGAAAACCAGAAGTCATATTTATAATATAGAAAAATAATTATTATTTTTTTTATATTGGCAACCATCTTTTGTTTATCTTTCATAGAGGTGTTTAAATGATTTTGGGGGTAAAATGAAATATAAATTTCAAAGACCATCTAAAAAATAAATGCTTTCGGGTCATGTAAGTATTATACAATATAAGCAGCCTAAAGAGGGGTTCAATTTGCTTACATTTGCTGAAAAGGGAGGTGTTTTTTTTTAAACTTAAAGGACGATGAAGAATAAATAAAATGCTGACGAAAGAAAAAAAAAAATCTCATCAGAAAATTTACTTTTGTAATATTTGGATTTATGAAATTTCATCAAAAACGTTAATAAGTGAGTTTTGAGAAAATCGAAAAAACTCCATTAGTGCGCCAATACTCTGACTTTATTTATGTTAAGTGCCAAAGGTGTACCTAACTTGAATTTCAAATTTCAATCTTGAAGAAGTTTGATCACGCAGACCAGTGGCGTAGCGAGAGGGAAAGAGCGAGAGAGAAATACACAAAGGGGCGCCAAATGGTTCGCAAAACAAAAAATAATTTTAATGTCCGGGGAAAATTTTTCCGCATGACGGGAAAATTAGGTTCCGCAAAAAAGTTTTTCCCGCAGGTAGGGGAAAAATTCTGCAAAATTTAACCTTCCTAAAAAAAAAAGGTAAAATGATTTTAATTGCAGGAAAATTTTTGAGTTCGCCCCCACCGGAAAAAATTCTATATACGCCCCTGTATATTATATGGTTTTCGAATGGGGGGGGGGGGGGGGGGGCGCTAAAAGATATTGTGCCCCGGGCGCACTGACGCAGACAGACCATTTTTTGAACCCAGGGTTTTCTGTTTCGATCAGATGATCGACTTACTTTCTTTAAATTACATAGAGTATATAGATAAGAAGAAATAAAATTGTTCAATATATCAATTAAATACGAAATTAAAATATTTAAATTAAGATCAAAATATATTTTTAATTTTATTTTGTTTCCTTATTTACTTTGTTATTTTTTTTGAAAATGTCGATAATGATTAATGATTAAAAACTGCTAGTCATTGAAAATATAAAACTTCTTAATTTACCCAGGAGAAATAGATCAAAATTCTGATTCTCTTTTAGCTATAAATCAATTTGTTTTGGATTTCTTATTCGATTTGTTGTTATTCCAATAATAATTTATTATTAAACTGTCTCATTATAATTTAAAATAAGAAGAATGAATAAATAATAAATTGATTTTGCAAATAATTTACAACTTTTTTTTTTTTTTAATAAGCCACATTCTGTATATTTAATTGCTCAAGTAGGCCTATATATAAATGTATTAAGCCTAAGTAGAGGGAGGGGTAGAGACTCAAAAAAAAAAAAAAACTTTAAAATCTGGAATAGTATTAAACATGCTCAATCTTCTGTCAATTAAACAACAAATCATGAAGTAATTGAGCTAGGAGGTTGAAATTTTATATTTAAGTTAGACTCCCGCCTAAGGCGTGAAAATAAGCTTTGATCAAAATCGGTCAAAATGTATTAATACTTTACTGATGTAGTTTTTCAGTTTTTTTTTCGATTTTCTCAAAATTCGCTCCAACGATTTTGATTAAAATTCAAAAATCAATTATTTTTTCGATGCTCTTAAAAATGTATATTCTCATTTTGGCAATGAAATGTTCTGAAGATCACTTTACTCTTGTATTTCATAGGAAAGATAAGAGAAAATTGGTTGCCATGGTAATAAATTATAAATATTTTCCATAATAATACATCTTGATTTCTATGGGCCCCCATACACCATAGGATTTTCCTCAAGGCCCGGCCTGAATAGTATACGCCTCGAGGAAATCCTCAAACGTGTGTGGTAGCGGCCTTGAGGCCGAGGGGGCGGAAATCATCCTGGTTGAAATTAAATAATATTTTCCTCGAGGAAATCCTTGAGATTTTTTCCTTGAGGATGCACTTCGGCCTCAAGGCCGCTACCAAATACGTTGAGGATTTCCTCGAGGCGTTTTCTATTCAGGCCGGGCCTTGAGGAAAATCCGATAATGTATGGGGGAGGGGGCCTTTACAAATCAAGATGTAAAATTTATTAGTATGGGAAAATATTTATATTTAATTCAAGGGCGGATACAAGGGGGGGGGTAAAGGGGGTAATTACCCCCCCCGAGATTCGAAAAAAATACCTTTTTTTCGCAAAAAAATTTATTTTTAATGTAAAATTTTTAAAATTAATACTTAAAAATTTGATGTGTATTTATATTCTGGCAAACAAGTATAGAATGCGCTTTTAAATTACCGAAATTAAAAAAAAATAGTGTGCTGTGCGACGAGTCACACCAGATTACCCCCCCGAGAAACACCTCTGGATCCGCCCTTGATTTAATTAATATATCGGCACGAAAAATCTGGTGTGACAAGCGAACATATCTTTCGATTACCGAAGGTAAGAGAAAGTTGTGTGCTGTGCGACAGTCACACCAGATTTTTTTAAAATCAGATAATAGAATATAGTTGATTAAAAGTGATATTTGTGTTTTTTATCTAAAGTAATTAATTAATATGCATAATCTCTTTTTTTTTTGCTCCTCTCCCTCTAAAGACCGGTAGTAATGCAATATCAATTCATTAACTAAGCAAACAAGCAAGAAAGTTTGACCTTGCTCAGCACTTTACTTGGGGCTTCAGGTGTGAATTCAATTTCACTTTTAATGTTCTAATGTTCTTTACTGAACTGAAATCAATACATCTTATAGGCTTTGTCGGTAATTTCTCTTGAAATACGGAACGCATTTATAGCCAGAGGGGCTGACTGACTAAAATGGCTGGAATGGCCTGGCCTAGACATTAAAGGCCATCGAAATAAAATCGAATGCGCCAATTCACTTGTCTCTCTTTCTTTTGGGTCTCCCTTGGTCACATTCGTTTTGATCGTCTCGAATATATACTATTTCCTGCTAGATTTTTTTTTTTTTTTTTTTTTAGGATAAAAATTAGAAAAGAAATTAAAGTAAATTTATGTGTTTGTAAGGGCAACGAAATTATAGTGTAATAAATTATAAGCAAATTCAAGAATTTAAGAAAATGTTTTCGAAATGATCAATAAATTATTTTTTTTTTTAATTACGTATTATTAAGGATATAGAGTAAACATGGATTATTTTAGCCCACAGGTATTATTTGGGCCCAAAAATGTGTTTCAATCACAAAGAAACTAAAAATCAGAAGAACGAAATCAGAAGAAATATTTTTTGAAAGCCTAGAAAACAGACCCCGTGATTTTCTGTAGGCTCAGTGCTTATAGTATGCGTAAAGGAGCCAATCGACATTAACCTAAATCTGAGATAAAGGGCATTTCATTTGCACACTTGTAAACAAACCCAATGGCAATGACTTTTTTTTTCTTGTTTTATACAAAAAAAAAGTGCACAGAGTAATAATGTTGTGATTTAAATAAAGGGTAGACTTTCTTTTCCCTACAAAATGGAGGTCTTAACTCAATTTCGATCATAGTGGCGCTTGGTTCTTTTATGCATAACACCGTCCAAATTTGATATAGATAGAAGTTGATATATTAAAAACATTAGAAGAATAAAAAAAAAAATTCATTCATTTAGATGATTGACGCTTCTACGTATAATAATTATAAACCAGAAATAAGGATTAGTTCCCTAGCTAGAGACGAAAGCAGGAGGAGGAGTTAGAGATAGGAAATAATGTAACTTCACGGGGGTGCCGGTAGATGGCTGCGGCCAGAGGCCGGTTGGGTTTGAGGTGTGTGTCCGCGAGCATGAAAGCACCTCGGGTAAATAAACTGGGATCCCGATAGGAATTTCAAATAATAATAATAATTACATTAAAATATGTACTATACAGGAAAATAAAGAAAGTTAAATTAAAAAATTAAATAATAATTACAAAAATTTTTTCAGTTTCAACTTATTGTTAATTACTGAAAGTTCGGCAAAGAAAATGAATTAATGAATTTTTATATTCATTATACGATATTTTTAAAAATATTATAACGGGGAATGTAAAGACAGTTTCAATATTAACCGCCACCCCTAGACAATAGACAGTGAAGTTAGACAACCAGAGAGCTTAGCTGCCGTAATTTCTGTCTCAAACAATAGTATTTCCACTGAAGTATAAAAATGTATTTATTTATTTTTCTAAGCACTCCGTTTGTCTAACTTCACGGCTCTATTCTCTAGGGGAGGCGGATAATATTGAAACTGACTGTACGGTCCGTTCTGAAGAAAATCGGCCATTTGGGTTGCATATCTTTCAGGCAAGAAAAAAAGAACGAACCACATTATCATACTAAATTTATTTAATTAATGCCTTTTTAGCGCATTATACACTATCAGTCTGCAAATTTAAATATTTATGAATTAAAAAATTTTCTTTATTATATTTTAATAGAGGAGAATAAAATACGACTTTTTAATAGTAAATTACGATAAATAAAGTTTCCTGAGAATGTAGTTTTTTTTTTCTATTTCTATAACTTTCGAATTGTTTTTGTTCTCTTCTTTTTTCTAACATAAATCAGAAATCAGCATCGACTCTTTTTGGCACCAATGCAGATTGAATGAGGCAAATGCAAGATAAACAAAAGGATTTGGAAGAAAAATAGTTTACGAAGGAAAGAGAAGATAAAAAAAATCTTCTGCCTTTTCAACATTTTATAATTTCAAATCAAAAGTGTTAATGGTGTTGATTCATGTACAGTGAGAGACAATATTAAGTCCCACCCATGCGTTTACTATTTGTGATTATTTCATTGTTTTTAAAAAAATATATATTTTTTAATAGAAACTTTAATGGTTCAAATCTAGAAAAATTCCAATAAAGATTTTCATTTATAAAAACAATGAAATTGAGCGAATTTTGAGAAAATCGAAAAAAACTGAAAAAGTTAATCAGTAAAAAGACCTAGTACTTTTTAGCCGAATTTGTTCAAAAGTTTATTTTCGACCTTTGGGGAGGTGCCTAACTGAAATATAAAATTTCAACCTTCTAACTCTTTTCGATTCTGAGATATTTTGTCTGTCTGACAGACAGACCAATTTGCGGGACTCTTATTCGGACTTCAAAACGTATATATCCATCAAAATCTCGAAAATAAATTTTTGACATGATCGCAATACTTTCTCTCTCTATATATATTTCAAATATAGTGTAAGAGAAAGAAAAAAAACGAAGTCAAATAACTGAATAAAGACTACAAAATTTTACCAAAGACATCTATTTTAAATATATAGAGAAAAGTAAACAGACACTCTGAACGCAATTTAATACTTTGGAACTTTTATTAAGAACCATTTTCTAAAATTGTTTCAATCTATTAATTGAAATGATTTAGTCCATTTGAACAATTAGTATATATTTGATGATATTATTAAATATACCTATGTGTAATATTATGATTAAGTTTGGTAATGTATGTGATGGATGGATTGGTTCGTGAGTGAAATATACAGTATTATTTTTTAACTCGTATATGTATTTAATTATCATCAAACCTATGTACCTATATAATCATTGCTCGATTGGATTAACTCTAAACAAAATCATTTCAATTAAGTGAAGTTGTGTTTTTTTTTTTTTTTTTATAAAAATACAGAAATGATTCTAGTGGATTGTCTAATGCTTCACTTTTTGATTAAATATTGTCGAATTTTTTTTTTCAACTAAGGACGATTTATTTCTATTTTATCGAAAGAGAAAATTTTATATTTAAAATTTAAAGACTGGGAATATGTTTTTTGCTAGTGAAGCCAAGCGCCCCATGGCTCCCGGAAATTGGACCCAGGATCTCCAGCCATTGGGGGCATCGTGGCTATCCACAAGAACAAGCCTCACCAACAAGAAGCATACGTCTTGTTGAATAACAGTAAATCTATGACTCAATTAAAGTCCGAATCAAGGTATATTGAATACAAATAACTTTAAATCTCAAATATACATTATGGTTCGCGCGGGTGCTAATTTTGGGAGGTTCCAACGGCCGAGTTGCTAATTTGTTTTTTAAATTAAAGCTATTTAAAATATCTACAACTTGTAGAAGCCCTTTTTTTGATTTTCGAAAGAATAAATTTTTTTCTTAGATTAATCGCATTAAATAAAAGATATTTTTTAAAAAATTCGCTCTATAATCTTATAGATAATTAGTTCATTGTGTTAAAAAATAATTAATTGTTTGGCCCTTAATTAATTAGCTGGAATCTTTCAAATGAAATGGAATAAATCCCTTGTTTTCCTATGGCAAAAACTAACGCCATCTCTTGCCGCTTAGAGTAACTCGGTAGTGAATCGACTTCTAACGGTTTTTCGAGAAAAAAGAAAATTTTAACCTGGGCCTAATATTGGAAAAATGTTGAGAATAAAAGATTATAATCATCAATAACTAAATAAAACTCGCCGGAGGCGAGCAAAGTGGTTCAGGGGGCGCAGTTTTAGCGACTAGTTCTATATAAAGAGAGGTCGATTAACAGAAACGAACGAGGACTGTGTGAAATAAATTTGTTTGCCAGAATATGAAAAATTAAAAATTTTATTTATCAAAAAAAAAAAAAAAAAAGGACAAACATCGAGATGCAGAAATTCGCGAGTTTTTTATTTTAAGAAAGTTGATTTTTCTTTATACAAAGATTTCTTTTATAAATAAAGTTATTGGCTTCTAAAGGCGAGTTCCTTATTTATTGGATAATGGCTAAGTTACTTTCCTGGTCCATAAATAAACCGATACCTTCGATAAACTATCTGCCAACTATTTGTTTATTAGTCTGCGGTGAAAAAGCACCCTCTGAGAGACTATTTCTTGCCCGTATTTTTCGGTTATATCCGGCAATGTAGCCCGTGCATTGATTTATAAAAGTCAGTTTACGGCTGACCTCTCCGGACGTTCTTTACGATAACGTTCAACTCGATTCCCTTGCAACTCGACGTCACCAATCCTCTATTTGGACCAAGCCTCCCGAAACTCTTTTCAACCAGGTTTCTATCAACTGTCAAGAATCGTTCAACTACGAAGAAAACCGATTTTATAGGGGTATTAATTTGAAATCCTTACTTTGGATTTTATTAAATCGGAGAGATTTCATTACGCTTTTCATTTAGATACTTTTTTTTTTTATAAATAATTCAAAAAAAATGCTTTCGTTTAATGAAATTGTAAAAGTACTAATAAAAAAAGGTAATTTTGTTTTTAAATGGCAACCAATAAATCTTAAATGGAGGAAATGCATTCGTTCATTGGGTAGTATTTTATGAAGTTTTATTGCTAGTCGAGAACAACCGTTTATCCATCAATGCAAAGAGACAACCCTGAGATTTTTATCGTCACACCTGCATGTTTTTTTATTTTTTTCAACAAACTTAAATTTCATTTTAAAACCTTTTTAGTGCAAATAATAAAATAATTTTTTTTTTTTTAATTTAACATTTGATTGGAGATTAGTGTGATGTGGAGGATAACAGCCAAGCCTCTATTTAATAAAACAGACTCCTTTAAACAAAACGTTTCTGCTAAATTTATTGCGCCATCTTCATTTGTTAAAGAGTCTTATAGAAAAATAGAATTGTCATATGTGTTTTTTACTTTCTCTTACCTATGTATATATGTACCCAGACAGCCTGGAATATTGCAGTAATATTGCAGCAATTTTGCCAACCTTGCACAATATTGACAATATTGGAGCAACATTGCTGTAATTTCGCTGCGCAATATTGAAGTGAGGACATTGCAGAAATATTGCAGCAATATTGCTGTGGCAACATTGAAGTGTGAATATTGCGACAATATTGCAGTGGCAACATTGAATAGTGAATATTGCAGCAATATTGCAACAATATTGCCGTTGCAATATTGAAGTGTGAATATTGTTGCAATATTGCATCAATATTGCTGTTGCAATATTGAAGTGTGAATATTTCAGCAATATTGCAGTGGCAATATTGAAGTGTAAATATTGCAGCAATATTCCTGAAATATTACAGTGGCAACATTGAAGAGTGAATATTGAAGCAATATTGCAGCACGATGTTGCAATGGCAACATTGAAGTATGAATATTGCAGCAATATTGCAGCACAATGTTGTAATGGCAACATTGAAGTATGAATATTGCAGCAATATTGCAGGGTCAATATTGAAGTGTGAATATTGCAGCAATATTGAAGTGGCAACATTGAATAGTGAATATAGGGTTAAAATTATCATATCAACTTTATAATATTCATATTAATTCATATTAATTAAATTAATTAATGCCCGTGATGACCCGTGGCTCAGAGAGAAGACAGCTTCTTGAACCTGGGGCAGTGGCGTAACGTACGCCCCCGCAGACCCCGCAATGCGGGGGGCCCCGACCTGGGGGGGCCCACGGGCCGGGCCGGGCTAAAAAAACTGTATCTCCTCAGGGCTCCGGTAAAAAAGGAAAAATTTAGATTAAAAAAAAAAAATTAATGAAAATTTGTCTTTGAAAGGGCCCGGGTCCTTAGGGATCAGAGATATACTGTATTTTAAAAATATTTTTTGTAAGGTCTAATAATGGGGCCCGAAATAAAGGTTTGAGGGGAGGCCCAGCTAAAAAACGTTACGCTAGTTGCCTGGGGTCCAGGATTCGCTTTCCGTCCCCAGCGAGAAAAATTTATTTCATTTGAATTGACTGCAAATAATTTGAAATAAATAGGGATGGGGTCTAAATCACCTTAGATGCCGAAAAAAAAAAAAAAATTAAAATTAAAAAAAAAAAAAAATTAATTTTAAATATTATAAATTATTATTTTTTTACAATTTATAAGTGACTTTTTGTTTAAAAAAAAATTTAATAGTACTACATACGAATTAAGTAGCTTAAAAAGTGTTGAAATTTCATATAGCAAAACGTCCGAGGCAGTAAAGGAGTCGAATATTGGAATCAAGACATTGGAAATATTGGAAATGCAAAAAACTCGTGTTCAAATCCCTCTATGAACAAGTTTTTTTTTTTACCCTGCAATATTGCCACAATATTCCATGCAATATTGCCGGAATATTCCCGTAATATTGCCGGAATATTCCCGTAATATTGCTGCAATACTCACAATATCCGCGTAATATTGCTGCAATACTTGCAATATTTTTGTAATATTTTTGTAATATTGCCACAATATTCCATTCAGTATTGCCACAATATTCCTGCAAGTTACAAAGAGGCGGACATAGGAATATTGCAACAATGTTGCTGCATTGTTCATGCAATATTCTCTGCAAGGTTAAATATTGCAATGTAAGATTCCTGCAATATTAATGCAAGATTCCAGGCTGTCTGGGTATATGTAATACATATATAGAGAGAAAGTATTGGATTCATGTCAAAAATTCGATGTCGAGATTTTGATGGATCTTCACGTTTTGAGGTCCCCTGAATCCAAAAAAGTGGTTTTCGCGACATGGTCTGTCTGTGGGTGGGTGGGTGGGTGGGTGGGTGTGTGGGTGTGGTGTGTGTTCAATTTTAAGCATGAAGGAATTGAGCTACGAGGTTGAAATTTTATATTTAAGTTAAACACCCCCGGGACCGGAAAAATAAGCTTTTAATCAAAATCGGCCAAAGAGTACTAGTACTTTACTGATGTACTTTTTCAGTTTTTTTCGATTTTCTCAAAATTTGCTCCAACGATTTTTTTTTTAAAATTCAAAAATCAATTATTTTTTAGATGCTCTTTAAAATGTATATTCTCATTTTGCGATTGAAATCTTCTGAAGACCACTTTACTCTTGTACTTCATAGAGAAGATAGGAGAAATGGTTGCCATGGTAACAAAATATAAATATTTTCCCATACTTATAAATTTTACATCTGAATTCAAATGTTCCGTACTGTCGGGAACTAAATATATGTCGATACAAAAAATCTGGTGTGACAAGCACAGAACACAACTTTCGATTACCGAAGGTAAGAGAAAGTTGTGTGCTGTGCGCCAGTCACACCAGATTTTTTCATAAGCGAATATTTGAAAAAATTGCCTATGTATTACAACAATGCAAATATAATAATAATCAGTATGATGTTACAGTGAAGATTTTTATAAT
>JAKCPI010022812.1:0-33946 GCA_023213315.1 Euborellia annulipes
AAAATGGAATGAGACTCGCATGCAAAAAAAAAAAAAAGGTCAAATAATTTGCTCTTGAGGGAGAAAAAAATTTTAGTCTCCCTAAAAAAAAGGTAAAATGATTTTCACGGGAGGGAAAAAAAAAATTCAAAAAAAAAAAAAAGTAAAATTAAAAAAAAATTTTATAGGAAATACAAGTTTCGGTTTCGGTTACGGTTTCGGCCGAAACTAAGGTTGAGGCCGAATATTCGGTTTCGGTTTCGGTTTCGGCTGAAAATCTTGTTTCGGTCGGACCCTAGTTAGAGTGTTAGTCAGATATGCATTGAAGTAACGAGAAAATGAGACAATTGGTTTTTAGTCCAGAATTGTATGAGAAAAATAAATTTGTTATAAAGTTTAATTTTTTTTTTTTTTTTTTTTTTTAATTTCCCGCACAATATTAATAGGGAGAAAAGTTCAGCAGAGCTACTTATCATAAATTTGATCTCCCAATTAAAAAAAAAAAGAAAAAATACCATATTTTAGTTAAACTAGAGTTAGATTAATATTAATATTAATACTGTATCTAATTTGAAAACTATTGAACCATATAGATTTGTCAACTGTGAAGAAATAGGATATATTCGTGTTTGAAGGGGGCCCAGAGTGTTATGAAATAGTATGTTAAACTGTAGCTGCCTTTGGGTTTGATGTAGTTAGTAGGGTGCTGATTTTCTATACAAAGGTTCGCGGGTTCGGATCCCAGTCAGTCTGATGAATTTATTTAAGTCATTTGGATATCAAATGCCTAGACCTCCCAATAGATATTCTCATAAAATAACGGTTATGGTCAAAGTCTTATATGGCCTGAGTTGCCGAAAAGACTGTGTGTATGTGTGTGAGAGTGAATGGGAAAAAAGTGTGAATGTTAAAAAAATTTTAAAAAAATTATATTTTTTCTCCTAAGCAAGAAAAAAATTTATTTCATTTGAAATGGCTAAATGGCTTCCAATCATTTGAAATAAATAGGGATGGGGTCTAAAATGGCCTTAGATGTAGTAAAAAACCTTAAACAAAAAAAAAAATACAAGAATTAGCAGCCGAATTGTTGTATTTTACTGTAATTAGCTAATAACACTTTTTGTATTATTATTTGCTAATACAAGTATTACGTAACGCAATTTTTGAAGATTTTTGACTCCCCCTCTTCCCCATGTAACGCGACGTAACATTTTTCTGCCCCCCCCCCCCAGACGTTACGCAACGCTCAAGTGGTTATTACTTTCTCTTACCTATGTATATATGTAATATATATATATTACTTTCTCTTACCTATGTATATATGTAATATATATAGAGAAAGTATTGGATTCATGTCAAAAATTCGATGTCGAGATTTTGATGGATCATCACGTTTTGAGGTCCCCTGAATCCAAAAAAGTGGTTTTCGCGACATGGTCTGTCTGTGTGTGGGTGGGTGGGTGGGTGTGTGTGTCTGTGTTCAATTTTAAGCATGAAGGAAATGAGCTACGAGGTTGAAATTCTATATTTAACTTAAACACCCCCGGGACCGGAAAAATAAGCTTTTAATCAAAATCGGCCAAAGATTACTAGTACTTTACTGATGTACTTTTTCAGTTTTTTTCGATTTTCTCAAAATTTGCTCCAACGATTTTTTTTAAAATTCAAAAATCAATTATTTTTTAGATGCTCTTTAAAATGTATATTCTCATTTTGCGATTGAAATCTTCTGAAGACACTTTACTTTTGTATTTCATAGGGAAGATAGGAGAAATGGTTGCCATGGTAACAAAATATAAATATTTTCCCATACTTATAAATTTTACATCTGAATTCAAATGTTCCGTACTGTCGGGAACTAAATATATGTCGACACAAAAAATCTGGTGTGACAAGCACAGTACACAACTTTCGATTACCGAAGGTAAGAGAAAGTTGTGTGCTGTGCGCCAGTCACACCAGATTTTTTATCTAAAAGTCACAATTATGTTGCACAAAGTATCGGAAAATCGCTAAAATACCAGTTACGTAACGAGTTGTTCAACCCCCCTCCCCCCCCTTGTAACGCATGGTAACGTTTTACGATACCCCCTCCCCCAAATTGCGTTACGTAATACTTGTACGCTCCCTAATATAACCACGATAGAATAATCGAGAAAGTCTAAATCAATTAATCAAATTAGATATTCCTTTCGCGGGTGTAGAAAGTGAAATTATGGATAAGAGGAGTCAGTCACAAGCTACATACATAAAAATAAAAATTTTATTTAATTTTTCTACTGTCAACATTAAGGTCCATTCTATTAGAGCGTTTTTGGCGCGTTTCAAACGAGGGTTAGTTCTGTTTGATTCGCGCTTTAAACCCGGCGTTAGAAATGCGCTCGTGTAGAATGGGCATAAAAATAACGTCTTTATTTCCCTCCATTGACTCCTCGTCTGCATAATTAACAATATATTATGGTTGGTAATCAATTAACTAATTGATTCTTTTAAGTCAGCAAGCTATTTAAGTCAATTGGATACCAGATGGCTTAAATAAGAATGCCTGGACCCCATATATGTATATTTATTCAATAACGGTTATCGTAAATGTCTTATATGGCCTAAGTTGCCGAAAAGACAGTGTGAATGTGTGTGTGAGTGTGAGAATGAATGAGAAAAAAGTGTGAATGTTTTTTAAAAAAAAAAAAAAAAAAAAAAAAAAAAAGTCAGCAAGCGAACTATAGTAACCCGTATCGATTTTTTTTCCAACCCAGAGAAGCTATTGTTTTTTATTTTTTCAAAAATATAAAAAATAATATTTCTCTTGCCTGTATGATAATAAAATTTTTCATCAAATCTATTTAGATTTTTCAATACTCATGTGGTTTTGAATATAAAATACGAAATTATCGGGAATATTTCCAATTTATATATACAATATCTAAATTTCTTTATTACCTATAAACAATCAACCACAAATATTTTTTTTTTTTTGAAAAATTCAATAAATAATATTAAAAAAAATATTGGTTTAGTTCCATCACCTTTAGATTATCTCCTTAGGGTATTCACGAAATGATTAAAAATTTAACAAAGACGAATCCCGAGGTTAAAGGTTCGATGGTTGGAAGGTGGTGGTTGTGCCCGTGGGTTGGTAGTGGGTGGTGGTGTCGAGGCGTCCACCTGTTGGGCCTCGCGACGCCCTCAGGCCCTATGAATTAATCACGCACCCTCGCCTTGCCCTACCCACTCTGCCCTATAACCTTATTAAATCTGCCTGACTGCCCTTTCTACACTTCTCCTAACTTTTTCTTTCATTACCCCATTCCATCCTCATTTGCTAATCGAGCATATTTGTCCTGTACTCATTTTTTCTCATCAAGAGAGAGATTTTATGGCAATTAAACAACAATATTTCATTGACTAAAGATTTCGTAATTGTTAGAGAATAAAATATGTACTGTAATAAATAAAAACCCGAGGGATCAGCGTATGGAACGTATCGCGATAGCTATCGATAGGCCTATAATAATTATTAAATAGAATGTATGGACCCTGTTATGCAATGGTGTGTCAAAGACCAAAAAAATTCAAACATGGAGTTTCAAATGCTTTAATTAATAGTATTTTTTTATGAAATATGTCCTAAAAAAATTTATATTTAATGTTACTTGCACAATTGGCAAAAAAAAATTACATATAATCCAATGTAAACAAAAAACTTTAAAAATGTTAATTTTCTCAAAACTCGGTAGGTGGCGCTTGACACACTATTGCGTAACAGGGTCCATATATGTTATAAGTTCAGACTCCTAAAGACAAGTTGCCGAAAAAGCAAAATTAAAATAAGTAAATTAATAAATAAATAAGAAAGTTTAATCATTTCTAGATATTTGAAATTATTATTTTTTAATAGAAGTTTAACAAGAAAAGGCGATATTTAAATTAATCTTGAAACTGACCAAGAGACGTCAAATTGTAAGTATAACAGGAAGTTATGAGGTGTTTTTGTCTTAGTTAGAGGTAGACGAAGTAAAAGAATAAACAATTTTTTTCTTTTATATTTGACATGGCGTCTGTTGCTCAAAATACAGTTTCGGCTGGGTAAGGCGTCATCAGGTCTTTAAAAGAGAAACATATCTGTAATTAATGAGAGAATACAACATAATTAAAATAACAAAATGGAGGGTGACTTTGTAACTTGGTTATTTTTATTATGTTGTCTGTTATCTCACTAATTAAAGATATGTTTCTCCTTTATAGACCTGATGATGGCTTAACCAGCCGAAATTGTATTTTGCGCAACAGTCGTCATGTCAAATAGATCCTGTAAAAAAGAAAAAATTTTTATTCTTTTACTTCGTCTACCAATAACTAAGACAAAAATACCTCGTAACTACCTGTGATATTTAAATTGTCTGCGATTGCGAAAATAATTTCGTATTTGTTTGTTGGAATATAGTCAACCAAAAGAGAGATCATGATTGTTTTGATGTTTAAAAAAGCTAAAAAAAAAAAAAAAAAATTATAATTTTTCAATATGCTTATTAAAACTTTTGTGGTTTATGTTATTATTATAATTGGAATTTTTAATTTTAGACCACATTTTGTATTATTTATTAAAAATATAAATAAATACTGTACAATGTTTCAACTACTTATTCTCCAGCCGTTTTCAAGTACTGTGCACTTGTGTCGAACTAGGTTAGTTCACTTGAGTCGTAGAAAGTGCTCTGTACTTGAAATGACTGAAAAACAGATAATCGAAACGTACATTATTTATAATTTTAATAAATAATTAATACAAAATGGGATCTATAATTGAACGATGTTATGCATGAAAGAATCAAGAGCCATTAACAATGGACCAATTTTTTTATACAAAAAAAGTGCACACTGTAATAATGTTGTGATTTAAATAAAGATATAGATCTTTTTTCCCTACAAGATCGCGGTCTTACAATTAGTTCAATTTCGACCATAATGACGCTTGGTTCCTTCATGCATCAACATCGTCCAATTAAAAAACTCCTGTATTTTTTAATAATTAAAAATTAAAAAATTCAGTTGGGGCTTTATATTAAATTTTTTTTTGATATATATAAGTCTTATATATAATTGAAAATTTTAATCACAAACTCTTGAATTGAATATAATATACTCGTTGAGAGAGCCTAATTAATTATATCCAAAACAGAGGACGTTCCTTTTAATAGCGTTTTGCGGCGCAATGAATTGAGAAATGCTAATTTTTATTAAAAAAAAAAATATATTTTTTATGAAAAGATTGCCTCTTATTAAATTGGGCATATTAAAAAGAATCAGATAAATATTAAAATAAAATTCAATGCCAAAAGTTATTATTTTATAAATGCACCGCGCATATTTCCATGTGAAAACACAAACAAACTCTCTGACAGAACAAGAGAAAGAGAGAGAGAGAGAGAGTGTCGTTAAAATTAAAATTTCCATTTAGGAAACATTTATACAAAATACGAATCAAAAGAGAGAGAGGAATGACGCTCTTCTGGTTTCGTTATTACTGTATATCAAAGTAACTTATTTTTCGAGAGCAAACAAACACTACAAGACTACCCTTTTACGAAATGTTTGTTATTGTTTTTATTTTAATTTAAAAATTAAAATGATAAAAATTTATGTATTGTAATATATATTAATACATATTATATTAATATAACATGGCCTTTCAATTAATAAAGGTAGGAAATTTCACATGCCCAAAATACTTAATTTTCCCGATTGATCGGAGATTAAAATTAAAATGAAATTGCACTTCCAAAAGCATCCATCTTTAATAATGGTTTTGAAGGTGGAGTGAATTATTTTTCCCTTGTTTATTATATTCCAATTTACTAATTGATATTAATTAAAAAAATCTAGTGTGACAGACTGCTATTACCGTCGATATTCGAAAGTTGTATGCCATGTTGTCATATATTTAGTTACATCAGAAAACCAGAAGTCATATTTATAATATAGAAAAATAATTATTATTTTTTTTATATTGGCAACCATCTTTTGTTTATCTTTCATAGAGGTGTTTAAATGATTTTGGGGGTAAAATGAAATATAAATTTCAAAGACCATCTAAAAAATAAATGCTTTCGGGTCATGTAAGTATTATACAATATAAGCAGCCTAAAGAGGGGTTCAATTTGCTTACATTTGCTGAAAAGGGAGGTGTTTTTTTAAACTTAAAGGACGGTGAAGAATAAATAAAATGCTGACGAAAGAAAAAAAAAATCAGATCAGAAAATTTACTTTTGTAATATTTGGATTTATGAAATTTCATCAAAAACGTTAATAAGTGAGTTTTGAGAAAATCGAAAAAACTCCATTAGTGCGCCAATACTCTGACTTTATTTATGTTAAGTGCCAAAGGTGTACCTAACTTGAATTTCAAATTTCAATCTTGAAGAAGTTTGATCACGCAGACCAGTGGCGTAGCGAGAGGGAAAGAGCGAGAGAGAAATACACAAAGGGGCGCCAAATGGTTCGCAAAACAAAAAATAATTTTAATGTCCAGGGAAATTTTTTCCGCATGACGGAAAAATTAGGTTCCGCAAAAAATTTTTTCCGCAGGACGGGGAAAAAATTCCGCAAAATTTAACCTTCCTAAAAAAAAAAAAATCTGGTGTGACTGGCGCACAGCACACAACTTTCTCTTACCTTCGGTAATCGAAAGTTGTGTTCTGTGCTTGTCACACCAGATTTTTTGTGTCGAAATATATTTAGTTTCCGCCAATATATTAGAAATTTAAGATGTCAAAATTATAAACATGGGAAAATATTTATATTTTGTTACCATGGCAACCATTTCTCCTATCTTTCCTATGAAGCACAAGAGTAAAGTGTGCTTCAAACAATTTTGAGGGCAAAACGAGAATATACATTTGAAAGAGCATCTAAAAAATAATTGATTTTTGAATTTTAATCAAAATCGTTAGAGCGAATTTTGAGAAAATCGAAAAAAACTGAAAAAGTACATCAGTAAAGTACTAGTACTCTTTGGCCGATTTTGATTAAAAGCTTATTTTTCCGGTCCCAGGTGGTATTTAACTTAAATATAAAATTTCATCCTCCTAGCTCAATTCCTTCATGCTTAAAATTGAACACACACACACACACACACAGACAGACACACACACAGACAGACCATGTCGCGAAAACCACTTTTTTGGATTCAGGGGACCTCAAAACGTGAAGATCCATCAAAATCTCGACATCGAATTTTTGACATGAATCCAATACTTTCTCTCTATATATATATTACATATATACATAGGTAAGAGAAAGTAAAAAGGTAAAATGATTTTAATTGCAGGAAAATTTTTGAGTTCGCCCCCAACGGAAAAAATTTCTATATACGCCCCTGTATATTATATGGTTTTCGAATGGGGGGAGGGGGGGGGGCGCTAAAAAGATATTGTGCCCCGGGCGCACTGACGCAGACAGACCATTTTTTGAACCCAGGGTTTTCTATTTCGATCAGATGATCGACTTACTTTCTTTAAATTACATAGAGTATATAGATAAGAAGAAATAAAATTGTTCAATATATCAATTAAATACGAAATTAAAATATTTAAATTAAGATCAAAATATATTTTTAATTTTATTTTGTTTCCTTATTTACTTTGTTATTTTTTTTTGAAAATGTCGATAATGATTAATGATTAAAAACTGCTAGTCATTGAAAATATAAAACTTCTTAATTTACCCAGGAGAAATAGATCAAAATTCTGATTCTCTTTTAGCTATAAATCAATTTGTTTTGGATTTCTTATTCGATTTGTTGTTATTCCAATAATAATTTATTATTAAACTGTCTCATTATAATTTAAAATAAGAAGAATGAATAAATAATAAATTGATTTTGCAAATAATTTACAACTTTTTTTTTTTTTTTAATAAGCCTATATTTAATTGCTCAAGTAGGCCTATATATAAATGTATTAAGTAGAGGGAGGGGTAGAGACTCAAAAAAAAAAAAAAAAAACTTTAAAATCTGGAATAGTATTAAACATGCTCAATCTTCTGTCAATTAAATAACAAATCATGAAGTAATTGAGCTAGGAGGTTGAAATTTTATATTTAAGTTAGACTCCCGCCTAAGGCGTGAAAATAAGCTTTGATCAAAATCGGTCAAAATGTATTAATACTTTACTGATGTAGTTTTTCAGTTTTTTTTTCGATTTTCTCAAAATTCGCTCCAACGATTTTGATTAAAATTCAAAAATCAATTATTTTTTTCGATGCTCTTAAAAATGTATATTCTCATTTTGGCAATGAAATGTTCTGAAGATCACTTTACTCTTTTTTACTTTCTCTTACCTATGTATATATGTAATATATATATAGAGAGAAAGTATTGGATTCATGTCAAAAATTCGATGTCGAGATTTTGATGGATCTTCACGTTTTGAGGTCCCCTGAATCCAAAAAAGTGGTTTTCGCGACATGGTCTGTCTGTGGGTGGGTGGGTGGGTGGGTGGGTGGGTGTGTGTGTGGGTGGGTGTGTGTTCAATTTTAAGCATGAAGGAATTGAGCTATGAGGCTGAAATTTTATATATAAGTTAAACACCCCCCGGGACCGGAAAAATAAGCTTTTAATCAAAATCGGCCAAAGAGTACTAGTACTTTACTGATGTACTTTTTCAGTTTTTTTCGATTTTCTCAAAATTCGCTCTAACGATTTTGATTAAAATTCAAAAATCAATTATTTTTTAGATGCTCTTTCAAATGTATATTCTCGTTTTGCTCTCAAAATTGTTTGAAGCACACTTTACTCTTGTGCTTCATAGAAAAGATAGGAGAAATGGTTGCCATGGTAACAAAATATAAATATTTTCCCATACTTATAAATTTTACATCTGAATTCATATGTTTCGTACTGTCGGGAACTAAATATATGTCGACACAAAAAATCTGGTGTGACAAGCACAGAACACAACTTTCGATTACCGAAGGTAAGAGAAAGTTGTGTGCTGTGCGCCAGTCACACCAGATTTTTTTTTTTTTTTTTTAAAACATTCACACTTTTTTCTCATTCACACTCACACTCACACACACATTCACACAGTCTTTTCGGCAACTCAGGCCATTTAAGACTTTAGACGATAACCGTTATTGATAAATATACATATAGGGGTCCAGGCATTCTTATTTAAGCCATTTGGTCACTTTACTCTTGTATTTCATAGGAAAGATAAGAGAAAATTGGTTGCCATGGTAATAAATTATAAATATTTTCCATAATAATACATCTTGATTTCTATGGGCCCCCATACACCATAGGATTTTCCTCAAGGCCCGGCCTGAATATTATACGCCTCGAGGTAATCCTCAAACGTGTGTGGTAGCGGCCTTGAGGCCGAGGGGAAGAAATCATCCTGATTGAAATTAAATAATATTTTCCTCGAGGAAATCCTTGAGATTTTTTCCTTGAGGATGCCCTTCGGCCTCAAGGCCGCTACCAAACACGTTGAGGATTTCCTCGAGGCGTTTTCTATTCAGGCCTTGAGGAAAATCCGATAATGTATGTGGGAGGGGGGCCTTTACAAATCAAGATGTAAAATTTATTAGTATGGGAAAATATTTATATTTAATTAATATATCGGCACGAAAAAATCTGGTGTGACAAGCGAACACATCTTTCGATTACCGAAGGTAAGAGAAAGTTGTGTGCTGTGCGACAGTCACACCAGATTTTTTTTAAAATCAGATAATAGAATATAGTTGATTAAAAGTGATATTTGTGTTTTTTATCTAAAGTAATTAATTAATATGCATAATCTCTTTTTTTTTTTTTTTGCTCCTCTCCCTCTAAAGACCGGTTGTAATGCAATATCAATTCATTAACTAAGCAAACAAGCAAGAAAGTTTGACCTTGCTCAGCACTTTACTTGGGGCTTCAGGTGTGAATTCAATTTCACTTTTAATGTTCTAATGTTCTTTACTGAACTGAAATCAATACATCTTATAGCCTTTGTCGGTAATTTCTCTTGAAATACGGAACGCATTTATAGCCAGAGGGGCTGACTGACTAAAATGGCTGGAATGGCCTGGCCTAGACATTAAAGGCCATCGAAATAAAATCGAATGCGCCAATTCACTTGTCTCTCTTTCTTTTGGGTCTCCCTTGGTCACATTCGTTTTGATCGTCTCGAATATATACTATTTCCTGCTAGATTTTTTTTTTTTTTTTTTTAGGATAAAAATTAGAAAAGAAATTAAAGTAAATTTATGTGTTTGTAAGGGCAACGAAATTATAGTGTAATAAATTATAAGCAAATTCAAGAATTTAAGAAAATGTTTTCGAAATGATCAATAAATTATTTTTTTTTTAATTACGTATTATTAAGGATATAGAGTAAACATGGATTATTTTAGCCCACAGGTATTATTTGGGCCCAAAAATGTGTTTCAATCACAAAGAAACTAAAAATCAGAAGAACGAAATCAGAAGAAATATTTTTTGAAAGCCTAGAAAACAGACCCCGTGATTTTCTGTAGGCTCAGTGCTTATAGTATGCGTAAAGGAGCCAATCGACATTAACCTAAATCTGAGATAAAGGGCATTTCATTTGCACACTTGTAAACAAACCCAATGGCAATGACTTTTTTTCTTGTTTTATACAAAAAAAAAGTGCACAGAGTAATAATGTTGTGATTTAAATAAAGGGTAGACTTTCTTTTCCCTACAAAATGGAGGTCTTAACTCAATTTCGATCATAGTGGCGCTTGGTTCTTTTATGCATAACACCGTCCAAATTTGATATAGATAGAAGTTGATATATTAAAAACATTAGAAGAATAAAAAAAAAAATTCATTCATTTAGATGATTGACGCTTCTACGTATAATAATTATAAACCAGAAATAAGGATTAGTTCCCTAGCTAGAGACGAAAGCAGGAGGAGGAGTTAGAGATAGGAAATAATGTAACTTCACGGGGGTGCCGGTAGATGGCTGCGGCCAGAGGCCGGTTGGGTTTGAGGTGTGTGTCCGCGAGCATGAAAGCACCTCGGGTAAATAAACTGGGATCCCGATAGGAATTTCAAATAATAATAATAATTACATTAAAATATGTACTATACAGGAAAATAAAGAAAGTTAAATTAAAAAATTAAATAATAATTACAAAAATTTTTTCAGTTTCAACTTATTGTTAATTACTGAAAGTTCGGCAAAGAAAATGAATTAATGAATTTTTATATTCATTATACGATATTTTTAAAAATATTATAACGGGGAATGTAAAGACAGTTTCAATATTAACCGCCACCCCTAGACAATAGACAGTGAAGTTAGACAACCAGAGAGCTTAGCTGCCGTAATTTCTGTCTCAAACAATAGTATTTCCACTGAAGTATAAAAATGTATTTATTTATTTTCTAAGCACTCCGTTTGTCTAACTTCACGGCTCTATTCTCTAGGGGGAGGCGGATAATATTGAAACTGACTGTACGGTCCGTTCTGAAGAAAATCGGCCATTTGGGTTGCATATCTTTCAGGCAAGAAAAAAGAACGAACCACATTATCATACTAAATTTATTTAATTAATGCCTTTTTAGCGCATTATACACTATCAGTCTGCAAATTTAAATATTTATGAATTAAAAAATTTTCTTTATTATATTTTAATAGAGGAGAATAAAATACGACTTTTTAATAGTAAATTACGATAAATAAAGTTTCCTGAGAATGTAGTTTTTTTTTTCTATTTCTATAACTTTCGAATTGTTTTTGTTCTCTTCTTTTTCTAACATAAATCAGAAATCAGCATCGACTCTTTTTGGCACCAATGCAGATTGAATGAGGCAAATGCAAGATAAACAAAAGGATTTGGAAGAAAAATAGTTTACGAAGGAAAGAGAAGATAAAAAAAAATCTTCTGCCTTTTCAACATTTTATAATTTCAAATCAAAAGTGTTAATGGTGTTGATTCATGTACAGTGAGAGACAATATTAAGTCCCACCCATGCGTTTACTATTTGTGATTATTTCATTGTTTTTAAAAAAATATATATTTTTTAATAGAAACTTTAATGGTTCAAATCTAGAAAAATTCCAATAAAGATTTTCATTTATAAAAACAATGAAATTGAGCGAATTTTGAGAAAATCGAAAAAAACTGAAAAAGTTAATCAGTAAAGACCTAGTACTTTTTAGCCGAATTTGTTCAAAAGTTTATTTTCGACCTTTGGGGAGGTGCCTAACTGAAATATAAAATTTCAACCTTCTAACTCTTTTCGATTCTGAGATATTTTGTCTGTCTGACAGACAGACCAATTTGCGGGACTCTTATTCGGACTTCAAAACGTATATATCCATCAAAATCTCGAAAATAAATTTTTGACATGATCGCAATACTTTCTCTCTCTATATATATTTCAAATATAGTGTAAGAGAAAGAAAAAAAACGAAGTCAAATAACTGAATAAAGACTACAAAATTTTACCAAAGTCATCTATTTTAAATATATAGAGAAAAGTAAACAGACACTCTGAACCAGGGTTGCCACATATTAAAATGCTCAATGTAGTACAATAGGAAATGGACATATATATATATATAAATTTTTTAGGTGATGATAATGCTAATTTATTTTAAGTTATTTATTTAATGACTACATTCAATGTCTGAACTTATATTTTTCATCATTCTTCGCGCATTTTAATAATTTAATGTTGTTTCGAACTTTCTCATAAAATTGTACGCAATTTTCTTTACAATTAACAAAAAATACATTTTCTTGGAACCATACATCATTTGACCATCACAATTCAAATCCAAACGGAGCGATACTAGCGCTTACTGCAGTGGCGAAAAGTGGAAGTTTGTAGTGAAACGAAAATTTTTTTGTTGGGTTGATAAATTAATGTTATGTTATTGTGTTCATAAAATCATATCCAGGTGTTTAGAAATCGATTGTACAAACTTATAAAAACCAACTTAATATTTTATTTTCAAAGTAGGACACATTAGGCTTCATTGTAGGACGTAGGACATTCATTGTGATTGTAGGACTGTCCTACCGAAAGTAGGACGCGTGGTAACCCTGCTCTGAACGCAATTTAATACTTTGGAACTTTTATTAAGAACCATTTTCTAAAATTGGTTCAATCTATTAATTGAAATGATTTAGTCCATTTGAACAATTAGTATATATTTGATGATATTATTAAATATACCTATGTGTAATATTATGATTAAGTTTGGTAATGTATGTGATGGATGGATTGGTTCGTGAGTGAAATATACAGTATTATTTTTTAACTCGTATATGTATTTAATTATCATCAAACCTATGTATATAATCATTGCTCGATTGGATTAACTCTAAACAAAATCATTTCAATTAAGTGAAGATGTTTTTTTTTTTTTTTTATAAAAATACAGAAATGATTCTAGTGGATTTTCTAAGTAATTTTTATTTGATTGAATATTGTCGAATTTTTTTTTTTTCAACTAAGGCCAATTTATTCCTATTTTATCGAAAGAGAACATTTTATATTTAACAAGACTGGGAATATGTTTTTTACTAGTGAGGCCAAGCGCCTCATGGCTCCCGGGAATTGGACCCAGGATCTCCAGCCATTGCGGGGCATCGGTGTGCTATCCACAGCCTCATTAACAAGAAACTTACTCTCAGCCTTGTTAAATAACAGTAAATCTATGACTCAATTAAAGTCCGCCGAATCGAGGTATAATGAATACAAATAACTTATTCAAATATAAACATCTCGAAAAATATTTAAGGTGCGCGTCTCGGGGTGCTAATTTTAGAAGATTCCAACGGCCACAATTTTGAAGCTATCGACCTCAAATTTTTTTTAATTAAAACTATTTAAAATATCTACAACTTATAGAAGCCCTTTTTTTGATTTTCGAAAAAATAAAATTTTTTTTTAGATTAATCGCATTAAATAAAAGATATTTTTAAAAAATTCGCTCTATAACTTATAGATAATTAAATTAGTAATCATTGTGTTAAAAAATAATTAATTTTTTACCCTTAATTAATTAGCTGGAATCTTTCAAATGAAATGGAATAAATCCCGTGTATTCCTATGGGAAAAACTAACGCCATCTCTTGCCGCCTAGAGTAACTCTGTAGTGAATCGTCTTCTAACGGTTTTTCGAGACGCGCACCTTAAATAAGAAAATTTTAATCTGGGCCTAATACAGGGGCGGATTAAAGGGGGGAGCGATCGCCCCCCCCCCGAGAAGAAATTCAAAACGTTATAAAAACTAGTAATCTAAAGAAATTATGATTTCCGCTTTTTAATTTCAATTGAATTTGTTACCAATCGATTTAAATAAATAGGAAAGGGGTCTAAATGGCCATAGATGCCGTCAAAGTCCTTAAATAAAACAAAACAAAAAAAAAACCGCCCCCCGACAAAATTGCATTAATCCGCCACTGGCCTAATATTGAAAATGTTAATGTTGAGAATAAAATATTATAATCACCAATAACTAAATAAAACTCGCCGGAAGCGAGCAAATTGGTTCAGGGGGCGCAGACTTAGCGACTAGTTCTATATAAAGAGAGGTCGATTAACAGAAACGAACGAGGACTGTGTGAAATAAATTTGTTTGCCAGAATATGAAAAATTAAAAATTTTATTTATCAAAAAAAAAAAAAAAAGACAAACATCGAGATTCAGAAATTCGCGAGTTTATTTATTTTAAGAAAGTTGATTTTTCTTTATACAAAGATTTCTTTTATAAATAAAGTTATTGGCTTCTAAAGGCGAGTTCCTTATTTATTGGATAATGGCTAAGTTACTTTCCTGGTCCATAAATAAACCGATACCTTCGATAAACTATCTGCCAACTATTTGTTTATTAGTCTGCGGTGAAAAAGCACCCTCTGAGAGACTATTTCTTGCCCGTATTTTTCGGTTATATCCGGCAATGTAGCCCGTGCATTGATTTATAAAAGTCAGTTTACGGCTGACCTCTCCGGACGTTCTTTACGATAACGTTCAACTCGATTCCCTTGCAACTCGACGTCACCAATCCTCTATTTGGACCAAGCCTCCCGAAACTCTTTTCAACCAGGTTTCTATCAACTGTCAAGAATCGTTCAACTACGAAGAAAACCGATTTTATAGGGGTATTAATTTGAAATCCTTACTTTGATTTTATTAAATCGGAGAGATTTCATCACGCTTTTCATTTAGATACTTTTTTTTTTATAAATAATTCAAAAAAAATGCTTTCGTTTAATGAAATTGTAAAAGTACTAATAAAAAAGGTAATTTTGTTTTTAAATGGCAACCAATAAATCTTAAATGGAGGAAATGCATTCGTTCATTGGGTAGTATTTTATGAAGTTTTATTGCTAGTCGAGAACAACCGTTTATCCATCAATGCAAAGAGACAACCCTGAGATTTTTATCGTCACACCTGCATGTTTTTTTTATTTTTTTTCAACAAACTTAAATTTCATTTTAAAACCTTTTAGTGCAAATAATAAAATAATTTTTTTTTTTTAATTTAACATTTGTTTGGAGATTAGTGTGATGTGGAGGATAGCAGCCAAGCCTCTATTTAATAAAACAGACTCCTTTAAACAAAACGTTTCGGCTAAATTTATTGCGCCATCTTCAGTTGTTAAAGAGTCTTATAGAAAAATAGAATTGTCATATGTGTTTTTTTCATAAGCGAACATTTGAAAAAATTGCCTATGTATTACAACAATGCAAATATAATAATAATCAGTATGATGTTACAGTATTATATATATCATGTGTTGGTCCATGAGGTAATTATGAAAAACATATAACCAAGTATTTATTAATTTAAATAAGCGAAAAATGTAGGTACCGCCGGGATTTGTATTTAAATAAGCGAGTGCGTACTGTGGTCCAACAGTAGGGCGTGTTGAGCGTAAATCGACAAGATCCGTGGTGCAAATCCCGGCGGTACCTACATTTTTCGCTTATTTAAATTAATAAATACTTGGTTATATGTTTTTGATGTTACAGTGAAGATTTTTATAATATTTACAAATTTTTGTATCGTTTTATTCTCATGGCCCAAGAGATAAATAAAAAAAATCTGGTGTGACTGGCGCACAGCACACAACTTTCTCTTACCCTTCGGTAAGAGAAAGTTGTGCACCGTGCTGGTCACACCAGATTTTTTGTGTCGAGATATATTTAGTTTCCGATAGCACCTTAGTTTCAAACTTGCATTTTAAATGTTGACTGCTTGAAATAAACTATGGTTATTTTTCAAAATTTTAATCTCATATTTGGACATTTTATACACAATATAGAATCGTAAATAAATACAAAATTTCATAAGAATTGGAAAAAAAAATTTTAAATGCGTAAAAAGTTCCAAAGGGGACCCCCTTTTGAATCGAAATTAACATACAAATCCCTATAGGAAATTAACATTAGGCCTATGAGAGAAGGCGGAGAGACAGGCGATAATGTTTGCAAGTGAGAGAGAGAGAGAGAGATGTGAAAAAAATGGGAATTTAAATAATAATTGATTTTTAATCTAATAAAAAGAAAAAGATTTAAATTCCGTTACCATGGCAACCATTTCTATCTTTCCTATGAAGAACAAGAGTAAAGTGGTCTTCAGAAGATTTCAACGGCAAAATGAGAATATACATTTTAAAGAGCATCTAAAAAATAGTTGATTTATGAATTTAAAAAAAAATCCTTGGAGGGAATTTTGAGAAAATCGAAAAAAACTGAAAAAGTACATCAGTAAAGTACTAGTACTTTTTGGCCGATTTTGTTCAAAAGCTTATTTTGAGATTCTTCAAAGGTACCTAGCTTAAATATAAAATTTCAACCTCCTAGCTCAATTCCTTCATGCTAAAAATCTGTCCACACATACAGACACACACACACACATACATACACACACACACACAGACCAATTTGCGGGACCCACTTTTTTGGACTCAGGGGACCTCAAAACATGTATATCCATCAAAATCTCGACATCGAATTTTTGACATGATCGCAATACTTTCTCTCCTATATATTTCATATATAGGGTACGAGAAAGTAAAAAATAATAATAATATGTTACAGTGTAGAAAAATTTCGAATTTTTTTTTTTTTTTTTAATTTTTCTTCACTGTAACATCATACTGATTATTATAATATTTGCATTGTTGTAATACATAGGTAATTTTTTCAATTGTTCGCTAATGAAAAAAATCTGGTGTGACTGGCGCACAGCACACAACTTTCTCTTACCTTCGGTAATCGAAAGATGTGTACTGTGCTTGTCACACCAGATTTTTTGTGTCGACATATATTTAGTTTCCGACAGTACGGAACATTTGAATTCAGATGTAAAATTTTTAAGTATAGGAAAATATTTATATTTTGTTACCATGGCAACCATTTCTACTATCTTTCCTATGAAATACAAGAGTAAAGTGGTCTTCAGAAGATGTCAATCGCAAAATGAGAATATACATTTTAAAGAGCATCTAAAAAATAATTGATTTTTGAATTTTAAAAAAAATCGTTGGAGCAAATTTTGAGAAAATCGAAAAAAACTGAAAAAGTACATCAGTAAAGTACTAGTACTCTTTGGCCGATTTTGATTAAAAGCTTATTTTTCCGGTCCCGGGAGGTGTTTAACTTAAATATAAAATTTCAACCTCGTAGCTCAATTCCTTCATCCTTAAAATTGAACACACACCCACCCACCCACCCACCCACCCACAGACAGACCATGTCGCGAAAACCACTTTTTTGGATTCAGGGGACCTCAAAACGTGAAGATCCATCAAAATCTCGACATCGAATTTTTGACATGAATCCAATACTTTCTCTCTATATATATATTACATATATACATAGGTAAGAGAAAGTAAAAATACATATGACAATTCTATTTTCCTATAAAACTCTTTAACAAATGAAGATGGCGCAATAAATTTAGCCGAAAAGCTCTAGACGACAAACATGAAGGCCTATATCTATTTTCAAATTCAATGCAGTTTACATCCGATTTACTAGTAGGGAAGAGGAATCCGATACCTCCCCGGGAGGAGTCAGGAAAAAACTATTAATATGCCTATTATTTGATATAATTTTTTTTAGATTAATAAGAAGAGAGGATGTCGGCCAAACAGGATAGCCTCTATCAAATGAAAATCCCAATACAAGGGCTTTAAATAGATAATGCCATCTTCAGTTCTTATGAGAAGTGAAAGAAGATGATGAGAAGAATGAAAATCACAATAGCAGAAAATATTAAGACTTTAATTAAATAATGCCATATAAAGAACGGAAGATGTCATTATCTAATTAAAGTTGAAACGTTCCCTTGTATTGGGATTTTCATTCTTCTCATCATTTTCTTTCATCTTCTCATAATAACTTGCATTATCTATTCAAAGCCGAAACGTTTTCATGTATTGGGATTTTCATTTGATAGAGGCTATGGGAGCGTATAAGTATTACGTAACGCAATTTTTGAAGATTTGTGACCCCCTCCCCCATGTAACGCGCCGTAACATTTTTCTGGACCCGCCCCCCTAGACGTTACGTAACGCTTAAGTGGCCATTTTTATCTAAAAGTACCGAAAAGTCGCTAAAATACCAGTTACGTAACGCGTTGTTCAACCCCCCCCTCCCCCTCTTGTAAAGCATGGTAACGTTTTACGAGAACCCCCCTCCCCCAAATTGCGTTACGTAATATTTGTACGCTCCCTATCCTGTTTGGCCGACATCCTCGCTTCCTATTAACCTAATCGTTAGAAAGCCATTTCTCTCATCGACATGAAATTTCTTTATTTTATAGTTCGAAATCTTAATTTGATTCCTGTACTAAATCTTTATTACTCACATTACCCTCTCATTCCTGAAAGACTGTTCACGACACTACAAATTTTTAATTTATTGATATAAAATATTTAAAATGCAAAATTATACAATATTGCATACAATCGGTCTGCAATATTAACGAGATATTAATTGAATTCACCTAACTTAAGGTGTAAAAACCAAAAAGGTGAAAAAAACAAATGAAATTTTAAGCTTACTAGAAAAATAATATGAAATAAAGACAAATTTCGAAATTTCGTTCAGCCACCCAGAAATACGCCAATGAATTAGTGCAATACTTATATGTATGAAAGTCATAATATGAGTATGGCTAGAGAGGTAATTAACAACCCTGGAAGAAGATCTGTTCAAAGTATATTGTATTGTTTAAGTTCGAAATCATTAAAATGACTAATAATTATTTCCTACAAATAATTGCAAATAACTACTGTATCCATTTAAATATTAATGTATTAATCATTCAAGAAACTTCATTTTGTTGATTAAAATCTCAGCCAAAAACATCGGAGATGCAAAAAGGGGCGCCTCGCATTATTTTTGCCCAGCGTCGAGGTGAAATCAAAAAAATGCGCCTCGCTTTTCTGATTTATATAAAAGCGAGGAAATATTTTCACTTAAATAAAACCCCTACAGAATTTTATTTGTTTCATATATCCTCGCTTTTATATAAATGAGAAAAGCGAGGCGCATTTTTTTGATTTCACCTCGACGCTGGGCAAAAATAATGCGAGGCGCCCCTTTTTGCATCTCCGATGTTTTTGGCTGAGATTTCACTTCTTTTTGTGAAATATTACATTTAAATTTTATTTAATAATTTTTGTTTATTAAATATTAAGTTATCCCATGAATAGATCTTTTAATATGCATTCTAAACAGTAAAAAATAAATACATCGTTTAATATTAATTCAAAACGATAAACATAGGATTTCCCTAAATTTTATAAAATTTTAGGTTTTTTATTTTTGTTATGTTGGTAGGATGTGAATACATTGTTTGGTATCCATTCGAAACGATAAACATAGGATTTCCCTAAATTTTATAAAATTTTAGGTTTTTTATTTTTGTTATGTTGGTAGAATGTAAATACATCGTTTGGCATCCATTCGAAATGATAAACATAGGATTTCCCTAAATTTTATAAAATTTTAGGTTTTTTATTTTTGTTATGTTGGTAGAATGTAAATACATCGTTTGGCATCCATTCGAAATGATAAACATAGGATTTCACCAAATTTTATAAAATTTTAGGATTTTTGTTTTTGTTATGTTGGTAGAATGTAAATACATCGTTTGGTATTCATTCGAAACGATAAACATAGGATTTCCCTAAATTTTATAAAATTTTAGGTTTTTTATTTTTGTTATGTTGGTAGGATGTAAACACATCGTTTGGTATCCATTCGAAACGATAAACATAGGATTTCCCTAAATTTCATAAAAATTTTAGGTTTTTTATTTTTGTTATGTTGGTAGAATGTAAATACATCGTTTGGCATCCATTCGAAATGATAAACATAGGATTTCCCTAAATTTTATAAAATTTTAGGTTTTTTATTTTTGTTATGTTGGTAGAATGTAAATACATCGTTTGGCATCCATTCGAAATGATAAACATAGGATTTCACCAAATTTTATAAAATTTTAGGATTTTTGTTTTTGTTATGTTGGTAGAATGTAAATACATCGTTTGGTATTCATTCGAAACGATAAACATAGGATTTCCTAAATTTTATAAAATTTTAGGTTTTTTATTTTTGTTATGTTGGTAGGATGTAAACACATCGTTTGGTATCCATTCGAAACGATAAACATAGGATTTCCCTAAATTTCATAAAAATTTTAGGATTTTTATTTTTGTTATGTTGGTAGAATGTAAATACATCGTTTAGTATCCATTCAAAACGATAAACATAGGATTTCACCAAATTTTATAAAATTTTAGGTTTTTTATTTTTGTTATGTTGGTAGAATGTAAATACATCGTTTGGTATTAATTCAAAACGATAAACTTAGGATTTCACCAAATTTTATAAAATTTTAGGATTTTTATTTTTGTTATGTTGGTAGAATGTAAATACATCATTTGGTATTAATACAAAACGATAAAGATAGGATTTCACCAAATTTTATAAAATTTTAGGATTTTTATTTTTTTTATGTTGGTAGAATGTAAATACATCATTTGGTATCCATTCAAAACGATAAAGATAGGATTTCACCAAATTTTATAAAATTTTAGGTTTTTTATTTTTGTTATGTTGGTAGCACTTCTTATCACGTTATAATCTATTGTATTTCTATCTGAAGGGATCTATCCTAAAATTTTTTATTCCATTAGGGATGAAAATTACTAATATTAATAGATATGTTCATAGATGACGTCATCAGTGAGCAAAATAGTTAGAATTGTCTTTTCGCCATGTTAAAGATAGGACAAATTTGAAATTTTGAATACCTCTCAAAAAGTCACTTTTGATCCAAAATGAAATTTTATATCAAAGGTATCGGGTTTTTGATAGTATCTATTTGTATTTTAAATTTCATCCAAATCGGTCCAGCAGGGAAACCTGTAGCTTTGTCTAAAAATTTGAAAATTGAAGAAAAGAATGAAAAAAAAAAAAAAGAAAAAAAAAAAGAAAAAAAAAAGAAAAAAAAAAAAAAAAAAAGGAAAAATAAGAGACTAACTTTTGACCTTCCGAAATCGGCAAAATCTCAACTTTGAGCCTTTGCCATTCTGTTTGGCACTGGAATTTTTTTTTGAATTTGTGCTCAAAATAATCGTTATTTATTCTAGTTTAATATAAAAAAAATTTGGCTCCAATATCTTAAAAACTTTTTGAGATATTCGCCCAGAAAGAGAAAAGTTTCTCAAAAAAATTTTTTCACGTCCCTATCTTTTATTAAGGATTTAAAATCATTCTTGATAATATAGTCTAGGGACGACTCGCCCATCTAAATGCAATGGGCCATTGGCATCTATTGGAATATCAACTAAATGGTAGTATTAAGAGTTTCTTTGCTTTCTTTTGCTTTTCACATGCTCGGCGACGAGTCGCTCCCGCGACTCTTGATATAGTATGAGTGTTGAGGTAAGTTAATAAATTATGCAAAATTAGTCAATTATTTAAAAAAAAATTCACAATATATAATCATTCAAAAAAAGTTTTATTTGTTAAATAAAACAGGAGGTTTGCGATGGATTATAAAAAAAAGGTATTTTCTAAAGAAACTTTTCCCATAAGTCGAAATTGCTATATGCATGACTATCACGTTCGATTTGGACGAATCTTGTTTGCTTTCAAAAAGCAATATCTATAAGAGAATTCGGTAAATTTCTTTGGCTTGTTCTATATTTTTTTTTTGCAACTTAGAATTCGGACACATCTGGCGCATTATGTAATCTCGAGTAGTGTGAGAGAAAGAGAGATACTGGGTGGGGGGGGGGGGTAATTTTTATGATGTAAATGAGACATACCATAAGCGACGGTGATCAAGACGAGGAAGAGGAGGACGAGGAGCAGCCGCGGGGGCGGCGGCTGCGCAGTACCCATCGCTTAGTGGTCCTTCACGAGCCGCATTCTGCAAACAACAACCCTTATTATACATACACATTTTATAAGACAGAATAAATAAAAAGAAGGGCATTCCAAACTTTTTTTTTATTTGAACTATTGAACACCTTTCATTAAAGGATCTTTTTGAATTTTCCATTTATAACTAATAAAATATTTTTGTAGCTCTAGAGCTATAAATTTCAATAGAAATAATAAGAAGAGAATGGATTATTGTCATTTAATTTTATTTTTGCTGAACCTTCAATAGTCTCAAGAAAAAAGAATGATAAATTATTATTTAGTACGAAGACGAAAGTCAAGCAAAGAGTTGAAATAAATAAAAATGACGTTTCGAGGATAGGTAGCTGTCTTCATTATTAGAAATCATATTGTAAACCCAAACGAATTTTATTTATTTATTTTTTTTTAACACTGACTTTTTTCCCATTCACCCATACATACACCCAGTCTTTTTCGACAACTTAGGCTATATAAGACTTTAAACGATTCTAGTATTTATAATATATATTTATTTGGGGTCCAGGCATTCTTAATTAAGCCATTTGGTATCAAAATGGCTTAAATAAAATCATCGGACTGCCTGGGATCCGAACTCCCGACCCTTGGTAAACAAGGTACTACCCCAAGCCCGGGAGCAATTTTATTTTAAAAATATTTTCGACATATTAAGGCGGCTACACTCGTAACTGCAAACTTGACAACTATGCACGTGCAATCTTTTTGTACAAGCAAACTGTAACGTCTGTAGGAGCGTTGTGCAAGCATTTTAATTGTGCAAGTCGCTTGATTCTTGATTGAATTTTATTCATGCACAAGCATATTTGCGCAAGCAAAACTCACCGCCATTTTATAGACGTCTTTATATTTGAAATTTATTTAATAGGCCTATACAGGGCCGGAACTAAGAGATTTTTTTGGGGGGGGGGAAATTTTTTTCCCCCCCCCCCCTTTATATATCTTATACAAAAAATACTCCTCTCTTTCCTTTTTTTTTATTTATTTTTTTTTTTTTCCCCCCCCCCCCCCTGCGCCCCCCGGCCCCCGCCCCCCCCCCCCCCTCCCCGGGGGGGGGGGCGTATATATTAATTCATTTAACATTTCAATTTAAATATGAATATTTATTGTGTCTCTGTTTAAAGCAAGAATGTATTTCTTGTTATCCTCGAACAAATAATCTTCCGTGTTTGACATTTTTAGATTAATTTTCGGCATAAGCTGTTTCTTGCGCAAGCATGCTTTTGCCATGTGGGAGGGGAATTTGTGCATGCTGGTACAAAAAGATTGCACATGAATGCTTGTCAAGTTTGCAGTTACGTGTGTAGCGGCCTTTAAGCCATGTAGAGTTTAGACGATTTTCAATATTTAAAATACTATAAATATTGAGATTCAGGCACATCTATTTACCGGTATATCATTTGATATATTAAATCCAAATGATTTAAATAAATTCATCTGACTGCACTGGACTCAGAAACCACGCCCCTTGGTTTTAATACTATTATATTAATATTGACAGTTGTCAACACCCCTGTGTGTGTTTGAACGTCCCTCGGTAGCTATCGGTACTAGTATTTACAAACATACAGTATTCCAGTTTGTGATCCTCCCCTCCCTCGCTTATTCGACACTCCTCACTGTACAGCTTCACTACCCCACCCTTTCCCAATACAATTTAAAAACCGTGGTTTAAAGTATGATTTTAACATGTGTCGCAAAGGATAAATAAGTACAAAGATTTAGAAATAAAATTAATTGATAGAGAATAACCAATAAAGCTTCATTGGTCAATTATTTTAATTAATGAAAATAAATTTTAATCTTTATAAGGTCACTACACACGTATCTTATAGATCACCAGTCATATACGCCTGTGTGCAAAATCGATTTTATTCAACGGAAAAGTGTGTTATATAGCAAAAATTCGAAAGAATTTTATTAAATAACTTATTTAATATATTCTTCTTTCATTTATTAATTCCAGAAAAAAAAAACTTTATTAATGAAGAAAAAATGATGATAATCGGTAAATTCTTCATTCAGATTCATTTATGAAGATAGAAGAGGGAAGTTCTTTTAAAAGTTATTAAAAACAGACAGAAGAAAGAATCAGAGAGTCGGTCAAACGCCCGGTGCTTATCTGATATATTTTATAAGCTCTTTTTCATTTTATAAAAAAAATGCTTTTCCAAGTTTTTTTTTTTTTTTTTTTTTTTTATAATTCTATACTTTACTTAATATTAAGGGGAGTGTTTACAAAAGTCAAGAATATTAGACTAATTTTTTTGAGGTACCTACTTAACAAGTTTTTAATTTTTTATAAAATTTCATTTAAAATAAAAAGATAAAAGGAGGCGAAAAATGATTTAATTATATTATAATCTAATTATGAAAATATTTATCCACTGAGAATATTCTTAAGGTTTTCTTTTAATGAACCTTATAATTAATACGAAAATATTTTTTAATTAAGGTTGTTCGGATAGTACATCGTAAGTCATAATAGAATCTAAATTTTTTTAAATAAAATTAAAAATTTGAATGCCAAAATTCCTTATTATAATTTAGTCGTGACCTATCATAGTTTATAATTGGATTAAGTTAATAATTTAATTACCAAAAATAATAAATGAATGACTTTCGACTTGAGTAGTTTTTCACGTAATATAGAACTGGCAACATTGCATTCATCAACTATCTATTTTAAATCTTAAACGCCTTAAATTTTATTTTATTTAATATATTACAATGTTTAATGCAAATCAGTTTAAACACAATGGACGATTTGCGAGAAAAATATTGTAAAATTGAAAAAAAATGTATCTGACATAGAGATAAGACACTTATGTTATGCGACGTTGCCAGGCTGGTCTGACTCTCGAGAATTCATTATTTTTAAATATTAGCGACTGTCATTTTGGAGAATTTTTTTGACTTTCTTGTTAAAATATCTTTAAAAGCGGTCAGAAGAAACTTTTGATTTTATTTTTAACATATTCCTGGGAAGTGAATTAATAAAATGTAAGTTTTTTTGTTTTTGTATCATTTGCACAGATGCCTATATAATTCGATATGTGTGCGTTTCGTCGTTATTCCCCATAGGCTACATGTTAAATTTCAATTTTTTAAAAATTAATTACACGATAACCCTGTGTCAGATCTGCTTCAAAATTTTATTTTATACGTATTTGATAGTGATTAATAACATATTAAAAAATTAGCTTTTAATCTACTCAAGTGCTTTAATGTCCGAACAACCTTAACAGTTAACTAAAATCGAGAACTTGATTAACGCTGTTCATAATTAAATTTAATATTTTATTTTAATCTTATCTCGAATTGAAATTTGATTATGTGGAAAGGTGGTGTAAGGTTCTTAAAGCAGTTGCTTTATGATTCAAGGGTCAATGGTTCGGTTGCCATTCTGAATAATAATAAAATTTATTTTAATTATATTGGATATCGTTAATTGAAATTTAATCCAGTAAGTGTGTCACAGATCAGTTTTTTTTTTTTTTTTTTTTTGTAATGCGTTAAGGTCCAAAGACCTATAATGACCAGTGGTCACATACAGCCAGGAAGAATATAGTTAAAAAAAAAAAGGAGAAGCATAAAAGGGGACCTCAACTGCGGGAACTGAGAAGATGCCTGTTGAGATTAGACTTGAAAATCTGAAGATTGTTAGATAGACTTGTTCCAATCACGGGAGGTCATGGGGACAAAGGAAGATTTTTCTTCTCTCCTCGCCTTGTCGCGCGATGCGGGGTCGGCGGACTCTCTTTCCCTCCAACCCTATCATACGTTTTTACGACCGGAAGAAATAGAACAGGCCGGCCCGTCGCACGGTCTGACTCTTGTTGAAAAGAGGAAGAAAGAGATAGACATTTAAAGAAATGAAGGACTGCCTGTCCCAGCTCGGGTAGCTCGTGGTCGCCCACAAGATGTGGGCCCCTAAGCAAGGATAAAGGAAGATTGAAATTGAATATTTCTATTAGTCGTGAGTTGGACAGCATAGGGATGCTGGGACGATCCCATGGTTTGTGACGTCATGGCTTGTAGCGTCACGGTTTAAAAAGCGACATGCTGATAGAGGAGCGAAAAAATTTGAGACCATCAAATTAAAGTTTCACTTTAAAAGTTTTAATTTAATTTTATTAATTGGAGAAAAATATTTTAGAATTCATAAATATTTTAATTTAAAAATAAATAAATCACCTTTTTTTTAATGCTTTTGAAGGGAAAAAAGCTAATGTTACTTTTAAGTCAATAAGTCCAACGGCTAAAGCGTTTTGGTTGCCTAAACTCAAGACTCCACACTCTGGACCACATCATCACAGAGACGTCGAGTGTACAGCATGACACTTGAACCTTTCAAATGTCATGCTGTACCTAAGTGATATATTAAAAAATCAAAATAGGTTTCAGAATAATGAAAATCAAAAAAAAAAAAAAAAAAAAAAAATAAAATTGTGTAAGTTATTTATAGTTATTACTAAAAGGAAAAAAAATCCCCTCTTTGTCCTTTTAATATAACTAGCCTATCGCTTTGAAAAATTAGCAACCCTTAAAAAGGATTATGAAATAGGAGAATTGTAATAAACTTTATTAATCCCTTCCTGAGCCACGTTTTGTTTATTAAATTAGGAGGCCTATATTATAGTACATATGTGTTCGAGTATTTATAAAATTGACGTATTAAAACAAAATTGAAACAATTTCCTTTATTAAGAAGAATGTTTTTAAAATTAATTTGGGCAAATTTGGAAACGCAAAAACTTTAGATACGCTTCTTAATTTATTATTCAGTAAATATCTAAAATATTTATAGAATGGAGTTTGAAATCTAATAATATGGAATGTCTAAATATAATGTTGTTAATATAATAATAATTAAAAGGTAATAAGTCAATCAAAAGAGTGATTGAGGAAGTCAGCAAAATTCCAAGCTCCATTAACAATAATAAAAATAATTTCGGAACAAGTTAATTAAATTAGAGAAGCCTGTGTCGAAACACTGATCACCTAAGAGCTACATTCAGAGGTTGGCTTTGAAAAGGTAAATAAAGGAAGACGGATAGGTAGGCTTAGGAGATCGTATAAAATGAAACGATTTAAATTGAATCAAGAGTCCACGGTTTGAGGTTATCCACCCTTAAATTACTAAATCCCTTTCCCAAAGGGCTTCTCGGGCATCTTGACACTAGTCATGGCAATGTAAGGGCACATTGATGTCCTCATAAAAGGGCTGGCAAGGGTTTATAAATCATGGCAATGCCCGCCCTGAAAGATAAGGCGAATCCCATCGCGTGAGTACACACACACAAGCGATCTCGCTATTTCTTGATAGTGCAGGGCAGACATCACTTTTCTACGGTATTGCTATAAATACTATCCAAAGTATCAAGTTTAACACTCATCAGAGAATATCTAAGAAAAGATATTCGTGGTAGATATCATAATAATGATAATTTAAAAATTATAAGGAGAGATAAATTTCTAAAATGACTCGGTTTATTATTTATTAATATAACAAGTAAATTATGAACAAAATTTTACGGATACGACCCTTTTAGAATGTAAAATGGACTAGTTCTTTCACCGGATATTAGGGAAAATAAATTTATAGGATCTTTTTTGCTTGATCAAGAGATATAAAGAAAATTCGAACATTAAAAATAACCTAAATTATGTTGATAAGAGAAGTGGCTGTTCAACGATTAGAATGATAGACAGGTAGAGAGGATGTCGGCCAAAAGGAGAGCCTCTATCGAATAAAAATCTTCATACAGAAGACGTTTCTGGTTTAATTATATAAATCCATCATCAGTTCTTAAGAGCTGAGGCTCTCCTTTTGGCTGACATCCTCTCTTCCAGTCTATCATTATAACCTAAATTATCTTAGACTGGAAATTAGAGAGAAAGTAATAGATTCAAGTCAAAAATTCGATCCGAATACATGATGGAAAAACAAGTTTGGAGCCCCCTGAGTCAAAAAATGGTTCCCACAAAACGACCGGTGTGTGTTCAAAATAAAGTAAGAAGGAAATGAGTTACGAGATTGGAATTTTATTTGGGCTGCCTGACTACCGGGCTTAAGAGGAGGCAATGGCTAATATTACGGAGTCCGAAGTCTCAACACGGCTCGGGTTCAAATCCAGCTTGCCGCAAATAATTCAAACATCCTGCCGAACATCTCCTATTAGGGAAGGAAAGGAGGATAGCCCCACCGTGGTATCACAAAGGGCCTAATTGGCCTAAGTGTGTTCCCTCTCTGGGAACGGCCACTTCAACTTAACCTTACCTAACCTAACTAGCGGGCTTTAGTCTCAATACTATTGCAATAAGTCGAAAAATAGGTTTTAAATTTTTTTATTGCAATAGATGGTATATTCTCGTTTCTTTCTCAAAATTGTTTGAAGACCAGTTTATATTTCATAGAAATCATAGGAGAAATATTAGTTAGTTGCCATGGTAATAAACTAAATATATGTCGAAAAAAAATTCGGTGTGACAAGAACAGGACACAACTTTAATTAAGAGAAAGTTATGTGCTATATAGAACAACATTCTCTTAAGTCGCAAATGCGATCGTCCCACCAGATTTTCGCTATTATAAAGTAGTAGAATACTTTTAATTTGATCCTATAACGATGCATTACAAAATAAGAGATCAGTTTTCATCGTTTACAATCAAATAAAATTATTTCAGAAAGAGGCCATATCGCAATTTTTGCAGCTGTATAACTTCAGACTCACTAATGTTACGACACTCGTCGTGTGGATCGAAGTGGAAAATAAATATCAATATCAATCCAGAATATCGTAGCTTAACCAGAAGTTATTTTGCGTGAAATATTCCGGGCATTGCAAAACAATGGCATTTTTTGTAGTATGTAGAATTATTACTGGATTTAATTTGTATAATATTTCATAGCTAAAAAAAATGTATCATTAATTTTCATGAAATAATTATTCTTTGTTTTATTATTTCAAAATTAAACCAGATTTAAAATAAAATTAAAGAGAGAAAGAAGAGAGAAAAAAAACAACAGATTGTCTCTGTAGAAAATATCGTTTACAATCATTAGTAATGGTAGAAAGGGCTTTAATTAAATGAAGGAATTTTTCAATCTTTAAGAGGGCAAAATAAAAGACATCATGAATAAGCCATTCGAATATTGCCACAAGGAATTTTTCTTCTTCACGGCGTATATATTCGCATACTAGTTCTTGGGTAAGAAAAATTAACACCATTTGTTTCTGGTGTCCCGCCCCCCTCTTTCCGGAGGGTGGAGGGGGGGAACTGGAAATGTCGGCTGCTGGAGAGTTATTGAAAGAAGCGGCTTCCTGGTTCCGGAAGCCGGGCAACGACAAAACGAAGACAATTGCACATTCCTGGTATCCATCAGACAGCCGCACATCCATCGTGATCCTCGACAAAGCCCATTTATACTAATAATCTCTAAAGAGGGCTCCCATTAGCGTCAGATGGGGCTGTTTTCTTTATTTAAATTAAGCGAATTCGGGCCACTCTTTCTCTCTCTTTCCTCGTTGCCCATTTTCGGCGTCATTCATCTCCTCCTCTCCTCGTAGACATGGGGGATTATATTTTATCGTTGACAGGATTCGAACAACCCCTCATCAAGAATGTGTCAACTTTTTTTTTTTTTTTGCCAAACTCAATCGATGAATTTGACCAGCCGAAGCCTTTGGCTTACAGGCGAGTTTCAGTTTTTTTATTTTTTTTATTTTTATTTTTTTTTTTTAGAATATTATTAATTATCGATACGACAAATACTGTACTAAGATTTTTCTTTCATTAGGCCTAATTTATCAAAATTTGGTGTTTTAAAATTACTAAATATTTTAAAGGAGTGTTATAAAATCACTATTGATAGATAAATCAGTGGTGGAATGGGAGAGGGGGAGGAGGAAAAAATCTGGTGTGACTCGAGTCGCACAGCATACACTTAGCTTCGGTAAGTAAAGGTTGTGATTTGTGCTTATCACAACAGTTTCTTTGTGTCGATATATATTTAGTTTCCGACAGTAAATTAGAATTCAAGATAGAAACATATAAAAATATTTATATTTTTATCCATGGCAATTATTTCTCCTATCTTTCCTATGTATTACGAGAGTAAAGGGTGCTTCAAATATTTTTGAGGGAAAAATGTGAATATACATTTACATATATAGATCTATATATATAAACCTGGTATAAAACAGTTTTCGAAAAAATGTGAAAGAATAAAAACTTTTACAAAAAAATTACTAATTTCAAAATTAAAAAAAAAATGTATTAGATATTTATAGGCACAACAAAAACTCTAAATTAATAAAGTAGCCTCGTATGTCATTTGAAAATTATTTTTATATTTTATACTATTATTAAAAAAATATTTTTCCAGTCAGAATTGATATGAGAACAGAAATTTATATTGAAATGCATAACAAAACCTTCAATACTTTATCACATTTTTTGTCTCCCTTTTTTTTCTATTTGACAGCAAAAAGAATTTGAGATGAAACGAGACAGAAGCAGAAAATCCCTTTTATTTATCATGTATTTTAAATTTAAGAAAATGGTACGGCCTGGTTTGCACTTTAAAAAGGTCAAAATTTGTAAAAAAATAAAATTATTTCTTGTAATTTGAATTTACAAAAAGTATTTTTTATGTTCCCGATGAATTAATAAATTTTACTTGTCATAACAGTTATTGTCCCACCTGCTCTTTTTGAAGATATATTTTGATTAAGATTTTAATATTGAATTTATTGTTTAATTAAAGATTTAAAAAAAACTGGTATGACTGGTCAAACAGTACCTAACTTCCTCTTATTTTCGTTAATTGAAAGTTAATGTTCTATGCTTGTTACACCAAATTTTTTCTACAACATATTTCGGCCTATTTAGTAATTACACTAGCAGTAATCACATTAGAATTAGAGATATAAAATTTATAATTATAGAAAATCTAAAAAAATAAATCATTTATGAATTTCAAATTAGAGTGGATTTTGAGAAAATCGAAAAAGTATATCAGTATAGTACTAGTAATCTCGATTTTATTTAAAATGTTATTTTCGCAAACAGGGGGTACCTAGCTTAAATATTAAATTTAGACCTCTTAGTTCATTTCCTTCATACATAATTTTGTTCACAGACAGACATACAGAGAGGCAGACCATTTTGCGGGACTCTCAAAACGTGTATTTTTATTAAAATCTCGTTATCGAATTTTTGACATGAATGCAATACTTTCTTTCTATATATTAGTATATGAGCGGTTGAAATTAATTAAGTTGGGCAAGTTATTACAGATATTGAAATTTTTGTGTTTAAAAATATTACTAACTATACCGAACATATATTCTAGTAACAAATTTATACTTATAATAAAAGATATTTACATGGACTTGCCCCACTTTTGAAGTCAATGGCTCATAAACATGTAAGAGAAAGTAAAAAATGTATTATTAACCTTTTATAAAATGAGGTAGGTTGTGTCATTATTTAACGATCTTTTGAAGCAATCCCAACGATAAAACATTCATATTTATCTTAATATATTAAATATAACCAATATTTATGTTTCTTATTTTATCAAGCGAAAAAAAAATATTTTTTTTGACAGCTTGGGGGAGAGATCGAGCACATTAAGGCCCTTTATACGTGTTGACTTTTATTGATTTCTCTGACATTCGATATTTGATATACGTAAATATATCTCTATAAAATATGAGACCATAACCGTGTGAAATGCTTTGTTCAAATAAGTTAATATTAATGTATTTTTCTTTTATTTCGAAATTTTTCTTTTGAGGTAAAGTTAAAAATCTTGATCATTAATATAAAAAATATTAAAATTTAAGAGAGGAATGTAATTAATTATTTTGTTTTAAATAAGTTGATAAAAAAAAAAAAAATTGAAAAATCCTGAGTCTCCGCAGCATTTAGTAGCTAACAGGTATTAACTACTCTACTTTCTTTTAACTATATACTGGTATATTAATACTGCATATAGAAAATTTGCAACCATTTCAAAAATTCGATGTCTAGATTTTGATAGAAATACACTTTTGAGACCTCCTGAGTGAAAAAAATGCGTCCCGCAAAATGGCCGCTCTGTAAGGTTTATTCTCTAAAAAGAGGCGTTAAAATTTAAAATAAAAAAATAGGTGTTAAAAAAGTAATGTAAAAACAATCAGCATTAAAAAATGCTATTCAAAATTACTTCCTTGCCTCAAATGGCTATTCTGTAAATAAAAATTTAAAGCCAAAGCGTTGACATTTAGTAAATAGTGTTAAAAATCAATGCTATATCTAGGGGATACCTTTAACATTTTACCGTCTTGTTTAAAATAAACATGGCGTCCTTAACGTAAAAAGTAAGGTTATGATTTTGATAGCTTTGAAATAAAAGCAACATGTTAACGTCGCTGTTAAAACTTTGTTTAGAGAATAGCATTTTTTTAACACTGATTGTTTCTACATTACTTTTTAACACCCATTTGTTTATTTTCAATTTTAACGCCTGTTGTTAGAGAATAGACCTGTGTGTGTACGTATGTGTTAAAAAATAAAGCGAAAGAAATGGGCTCCCAGGATGCTATTTTATATTTAAATGCCCTTTTGGTTCTTAATACGAAACCTTTAAATAAAATCGGCCAAAGAGTGGTACTTTACTGAAGTACATATTCAGTTTTTTTCGATTTTTCAAAGCGATTTTCATTATAATTCACAAATCATTTTTAGGAGCTCTTTAAAATGTATATTCTCATTTAAAGCAAAGATAGGTATAATAATTACCGTGATATAAAAATATAAATAGCGCCCCTACACACATTGATCTTCTTCAATTAAAATATAAATATTTTCCCATGCTTATAAATTTTACATCTTGAATTCTAATGCCGGAAACTAAATCAAAAGATTCACGCAACAAGCACAAACACAACTTTCAATTACCGAGGGTAAAAGAAAGTTGTGGCCTGTGCGATAAGTTACACCAGATTTCTTTAATTGGTTCTTATCCGGTCTCTTAAAGATTAGATTTTTCTAATACATGTTAAAAATAAATTTTTTGAAATAAAAAAAAATCCTTTTTAATTTGCGATAATTATTTTTCGAAAATCCCATTTATTCCATTGGGAAATAATTTTACAGACTAATTAGCCTATTAATTATAAACGCAGATAATTAGCTTTTATGCTTCACAAATTGTTTCCAATAAAAAAATTAAAAATAGATACCAAAATGGATTGTTATAATGAAAGATTTTGATTTAATTTCAAAGCTCCAGGGTTTTAACTCTTTTTATAAGTAACTTTTTTTTTTAGACCATCACACACCAATTTCAAGAGATAGTTTCATGACAAACCCAAGGGATTTTCATTACGTTCATATAAGACATTGGTACGACTAGACATTCCAGATTTTTTTAGATTAATTTAATAAACCTATTAAAATTTCTCTTAATTAAACGAGTTTGAAAAATGAATGAAGATATAAATTTATAAAAATCATGAGACTTTAAAGAAGTT
>JAKCPI010022813.1:0-10854 GCA_023213315.1 Euborellia annulipes
TCACAATTATGTTGCACAAAGTATCGGAAAATCGCTAAAATACCAGTTACGTAACGAGTTGTTCAACCCCCCTCCCCCCTTGTAACGCATGGTAACGTTTTACGAGACCCCCTCCCCCCAAATTGCGTTACGTAATACTTGTACGCTCCCCTAATATAACCACGATAGAATAATCGAGAAAGTCTAAATCAATTAATCAAATTAGATATTCCTTTCGCGGGTGTAGAAAGTGAAATTATGGATAAGAGGAGTCAGTCACAAGCTACATAAATAAAAATAAAAATTTTATTTAATTTTTCTACTGTCAACATTAAGGTCCATTCTATTAGAGCGTTTTTGGCGCGTTTCAAACGAGGGTTAGTTCTGTTTGATTCGCGCTTTAAACCCGGCGTTAGAAATGCGCTCGTGTAGAATGGGCATAAAAATAACGTCTTTATTTCCCTCCATTGACTCCTCGTCTGCATAATTAACAATATATTATGGTTGGTAATCAATTAACTAATTGATTCTTTTAAGTCAGCAAGCGAACTATAGTAACCCCTATCGATTTTTTTCCAACCCAGAGAAGCTATTGTTTTTTATTTTTTCAAAAATATAAAAAATAATATTTCTCTTGCCTGTATGATAATAAAATTTTTCATCAAATCTATTTAGATTTTTCAATACTCATGTGGTTTTGAATATAAAATACGAAATTATCGGGAATATTTCCAATTTATATATACAATATCTAAATTTCTTTATTACCTATAAACAATCAACCACAAATATTTTTTTTTTTTTGAAAAATTCAATAAATAATATTAAAAAAAATATTGGTTTAGTTCCATCACCTTTAGATTATCTCCTTAGGGTATTCACGAAATGATTAAAAATTTAACAAAGACGAATCCCGAGGTTAAAGGTTCGATGGTTGGAAGGTGGTGGTTGTGCCCGTGGGTTGGTAGTGGGTGGTGGTGTCGAGGCGTCCACCTGTTGGGCCTCGCGACGCCCTCAGGCCCTATGAATTAATCACGCACCCTCGCCTTGCCCTACCCACTCTGCCCTATAACCTTATTAAATCTGCCTGACTGCCCTTTCTACACTTCTCCTAACTTTTTCTTTCATTACCCCATTCCATCCTCATTTGCTAATCGAGCATATTTGTCCTGTACTCATTTTTTCTCATCAAGAGAGAGATTTTATGGCAATTAAACAACAATATTTCATTGACTAAAGATTTCGTAATTGTTAGAGAATAAAATATGTACTGTAATAAATAAAAACCCGAGGGATCAGCGTATGGAACGTATCGCGATAGCTATCGATAGGCCTATAATAATTATTAAATAGAATGTATGGACCCTGTTATGCAATGGTGTGTCAAAGACCAAAAAATTCAAAATTGAGTTAAGCACGAAATATTGTTTCAAATGCTTTAATTAATAGTATTTTTTATGAAATATGTCCTAAAAAAATTTATATTTAATGTTACTTGCACAATTGACAAAAAAAATTACATATAATTCAATGTAAACAAAAAACTTTAAAAATGTTAATTTTCTCAAAACTAGGTAGGTGGCGCTTGACACACTATTGCGTAACAGGGTCCATATATGTTATAAGTTCAGACCCCTAAAGACAAGTTGCCGAAAAAGCAAAATTAAAATAAGTAAATTAATAAATAAATAAGAAAGTTTAATCATTTCTAGATATTTGAAATTATTATTTTTTAATAGAAGTTTAACAAGAAAAGGCGATATTTAAATTAATCTTGAAACTGACCAAGAGAAGTCAAATTGTAAGTATAACAGGAAGTTATGAGGTGTTTTTGTCTTAGTTAGAGGTAGACGAAGTAAAAGAATAAACAATTTTTTTCTTTTATATTTGACATGGCGTCTGTTGCTCAAAATACAGTTCTGTCTGTCTGTTGCTCAAAATACATATCTGTAATTAATGAGAGAATACAACATAATTAAAATAACAAAATGGAGGGTGACTTTGTAACTTGGTTATTTTTATTATGTTGTCTGTTATCTCACTAATTAAAGATATGTTTCTCCTTTATAGACCTGATGATGGCTTAACCAGCCGAAATTGTATTTTGCGCAACAGTCGTCATGTCAAATAGATCCTGTAAAAAAGAAAAAAAATTTTATTCTTTTACTTCGTCTACCAATAACTAAGACAAAAATACCTCGTAACTTCCTGTGATATTTAAATTGTCTGCGATTGCGAAAATAATTTGGTATTTGTTTGTTGGAATATAGTCAACCAAAAGAATTTTAGAGATCATGATTGTTTTGATGTTTAAAAAAGCTAAAAAAAAAAAATTATAATTTTTCAATATGCTTATTAAAACTTTTGTGGTTTATGTTATTATTATAATTGGAATTTTTAATTTTAGACCACATTTTGTATTATTTATTAAAAATATAAATAAATACTGTACAATGTTTCAACTACTTATTCTGCAGCCGTTTTCAAGTACTGTGCACTTGTTTCGAACTAGGTTAGTTCACTTGAGTCGTAGAAAGTGCACTGTACTTGAAATGACTGCAAAATAGATAATCGAAACGTACATTATTTATAATTTTAATAAATAATTAATACAAAATGTGATCTATAATTGAACGATGTTATGCATGAAAGAACCAAGAGCCATTAACAATGGACCAATTTTTTTATACAAAAAAAGTGCACACTGTAATAATGTTGTGATTTAAATAAAGATATAGATCTTTTTTCCCTACAAGATCGCGGTCTTACAATTAGTTCAATTTCAACCATAATGACGCTTGGTTCCTTCATGCATCAACATCGTCCAATTAAAAAACTCCTGTATTTTTTAATAATTAAAAATTAAAAAATTCAGTTGGGGCTTTATATTAAATTTTTTTTTGATATATATAAGTCTTATATATAATTGAAAATTTTAATCACAAACTCTTGAATTGAATATAATATACTCGTTGAGAGAGCCTAATTAATTATATCCAAAACAGAGGACGTTCCTTTTAATAGCGTTTTGCGGCGCAATGAATTGAGAAATGCTAATTTTTATTAAAAAAAAAAAATATATTTTTTATGAAAAGATTGCCTCTTATTAAATTGGGCATATTAAAAAGAATCAGATAAATATTAAAATAAAATTCAATGCCAAAAGTTATTATTTTATAAATGCACCGCGCATATTTCCATGTGAAAACACAAACAAACTCTCTGACAGAACAAGAGAAAGAGAGAGAGAGAGAGAGTGTCGTTAAAATTAAAATTTCCATTTAGGAAACATTTATACAAAATACGAATCAAAAGAGAGAGGAATGACGCTCTTCTGGTTTCGTTATTACTGTATATCAAAGTAACTTATTTTTCGAGAGCAAACAAACACTACAAGACTACCCTTTTACGAAATGTTTGTTATTGTTTTTATTTTAATTTAAAAATTAAAATGATAAAAATTTATGTATTGTAATATATATTAACAAGTTAAATCCAAAAAAGCATGTTAAAATTTGAAGAAACAGAAGAATTAAAAATTTCGGGAGGTGGGGGGCAATTACACAAAAAATATTTAAACTTTTAAACCCCTTGATAGATATTCATTGAAGAATTTTAAATCAAAAAAAGCATGTTAAGATTTGAAGAAACAGAAGAATTAAAAATTTCGGGGGGGGGGGGGGGCAATTACACAAAAAATATTTAAACTTTTAAACCCCTTGATAGATGATATTCATTCAAGAATTTTAAATCCAAAAAAGCATGTTAATATTTGAAGAAATAGAAGAATTAAAAATTTCGGGAGGGGGGGCAATTACACAAAAAAATCTTTCAACTTTTTAAACCCCTTGATAGATATTCATTCAAGAATTTTAAATCCATAAAACCATGTTAATATTTGAAGAAATAGAAGAATTAAAAATTTAGGGGGGGGGGGAATTACACAAAAAATCTTTAAACTTTTAAACCCATTGATAGATATTCATTGAAGAATTTTAAATCCAAAAAAGCATGTTAATATTAGAAGAAATAGAAGAATTAAAAATTTCGGGGGGGGGGGGGAATTACACAAAAAATATTTAAACTTTTAAATCCCTTGATAGATATTCATTCAAGAATTTTAAATCCAAAAAAGCATGTTAATATTTGAAATTGAAGAATTTTAAATCCAAAAAAGCATGTTAAGATTTGAAGAAACAGAAGAATTAAATTTTTCGGAGGGGAGGGGGGGGGCAATTATAGAAAAAATATTTAAACTTTTAAATCCCTTGATAGATATTCATTCAAGAATTTTAAATCCAAAAAAGCATGTTTATATTTGAAGAAACAGAAGAATTAAAAATTTCGGGGGGGGGGGGGCAATTACACAAAAAATATTTAAACTTTTAAATCCCTTGATAGATATTCATTCAAAAATTTTAAATCCAAAAAAGCATGTTAATATTTGAATAAATAGAAGAATTAAAAATTTCGGGGGGGGGGGGGGCAATTACATAAAAAAATTTAAACTTTTAAATCCCTTGATAGATATTCATTCAAGAATTTTAAATCCAAAAAAGTATGTTAATATTTGAAGAAACAGAAGAATTAAAAATTTCGGGGGGGGGGGGGGCAATTACACAAAAAAATATTTAAACTTTTAAATCCCTTGATAGATATTCATTCAAGAATTTTAAATCCAAAAAAGCATGTTTATATTTGAAGATATAGAAGAATTAAAAAATTTGGGGGGGGGCTGCCGAATTTAAAAAAAACTCTGAAACAACGAATTTAGATTCTTATCAAGGGGAAGTCTTTAGGGAAGAAACCAAATTGATATGTCTCCTGGTTAAAAAAAAATTTGAATTTGCCTCTCCGGCTCCGCCCTCTCTGTATTTCGCCAATCAGCGCTATCCCTGAGGCCTGATTGGTTGTTTCCACACATCGGATACGGTTTAAGGCAATTATATATAAGTATGATACATATTATATTAATATAACATGGCCTTTCAATTAATAAAGGTAGGAAATTTCACATGCCCAAAATACTTAATTTTCCCGATTGATCGGAGATTAAAATTAAAAATGAAATTGGACTTCCAAAAGCATCCATCTTTAATAATGGTTTTGAAGGTGGAGTGAATTATTTTTCTCTTGTTTATTATATTCCAATTTACTAATTGATATTAATTAAAAAATCTAGTGTGACAGACTGCTATTACCGTCGATATTCGAAAATTGTATGCCATGTTGTCATATATTTAGTACATCAGAAAACCAGAAGTCATATTTATAATATAGAAAAATAATTATTATTTTTTTTATATTGGCAACCATCTTTTTTTTATCTTTCATAGAGGTGTTTAAATGATTTTGGGGGGTAAAATGAAATATAAATTTCAAAGACCATCTAAAAAATAAATGCTTTCGGGTCATGTAAGTATTATACAATATAAGCAGCCTAAAGAGGGGTTCGATTTGCTTACATTTGCTGAAAAGGGAGGTGTTTTTTTTAAACTTTAAACTTAAAGGACGATGAAGAATAAATAAAATGCTGACGAAAAGAAAAAAAAAAATCTGATCAGAAAATTTACTTTTGTAATATTTGGATTTATGAAATTTCATCAAAAACGTTAATAAGTGAGTTTTGAGAAAATCGAAAAAACTCCATTAGTGCGCCAATACTCTGACTTTATTTATGTTAAGTGCCAAAGGTGTACCTAACTTGAATTTCAAATTTCAATCTTGAAGAAGTTTGATCACGAAGACCAGTGGCGTAGCGAGAGGGGGGCAAAGGGGGAGTCATCATGCCCCCGGGCGAAATACACAAAGGGGCGCCAAATGGTTCGCAAAACAAAAAATAATTTTAATGTCCGGGGGGAAATTTTCCCGCATGACGGGAAAATTAGGTTCCGCAAAAAGTTTTTTCCGCAGGTAGGGGGAAAAAATTCTGCAAAATTTAACCTTCCTAAAAAAAAAAAAAAGGTAAAATGATTTTTAATTGCAGGAAAATTTTTGAGTTCGCCCCCACCGGAAAAATTTTCTATATACGCCCCTGTATATTATATGGTTTTCGAATGGGGGAGGAGGAGGCGCTAAAAAGATATTGTGCCCCGGGCGCACTGGACGCAGACAGACCATTTTTTTGAACCCAGGGTTTTCTATTTCGATCAGATGATCGACTTACTTTCTTTCAATTACACAGAGTATATAGATAGAGAAGAAATAAAATTGTTCAATATATCAATTAAATACGAAATTAAAATATTTAAATTAAGATCAAAATATATTTTTAAATTTATTTTATTTTTTGAAAATGTCGATAATGATTAATGATTAAAAACTGCTAGTCATTGAAAATATAAAACTTCTTAATTTACCCAGGAGAAAATAGATCAAAATTCTGATTCTCTTTTAGCTATAAATCAATTTGTTTTTGGATTTCTTATTCGATTTGTTGTTATTCCAATAATAATTTATTATTAAACTGTCTCATTATAATTTAAAATAAGAATGAATAAATAATAAATTGATTTTGCAAATAATTTTTACAACTTTTTTTTTTTTTAATAAGCCACATTCTGTATATTTAATTGCTCAAAGTAGGGCCTATATATAAATGTATTAAGCCTAAGTAGAGGGAGGGGTAGAGACTCAAAAAAAAAAATGACATAGTGACAGGTGCTTGTCACACCAGATTTTTTGTGTCGATATGTATTTAGTTTCCGATTCAGTACGGTTCATTCGATTTTCAAGATGTAAAAATTTATAAGTAGCGAAATATTTATGATATTTTGTTTACCATGGCAATCCATTTCTCCTATCTTTTCTATGGAGTACAAGAGTAAAGTGGTCTTCAGAAGATTTCAATCACAAAATGAGAATATACATTTTATTGAGAATCCTAAAAAATAATTGATTTTTGGGAATTTAAAAAAAATCGTTGGAGCAAATTTTGAGAAAATCGAAAAACTGAAAAAAGTGCATCAGTAAAGTACTAGTACTTTGGTCGATTTTGTTCAAAAAGCTTCGTGTCACGTCCCATGGAGGTGCCTAACTTAAATATACAATTTCAACCTCCTAGCTCTTTTCGTTCTTGAGATATTTTGTTCACAGACACACAGACACACAGACAGACACACACGACACACAGACAGACCATGTCGCGAAAACCACTTTTTTGGATTCAGGGGACCTCAAAACGTGAAGATCCATCAAAATCTCGACTTCGAATTTTTGACATGAATCCAATACTTTCTCTCTCTCTATATTAACATATATATAGAGGTAAGAGAAAGTAAAAAAAACTTTTAAAATCTGGAATAGTATTAAACATGCTCAATCTTCTGTCAATTAAACAACAAATCATGAAGTAATTGAGCTAGGAGGTTGAAATTTTATATTTAAGTTAGACTCCCGCCTAAGGCGTGAAAATAAGCTTTGATCAAAATCGGTCAAAAAGTATTAATACTTTACTGATGTAGTTTCTCAGTTTTTTTTTTTCGATTTTCTCAAAATTCGCTCCAACGATTTTGATTAAAATTCAAAAATCAATTATTTTTTTCGATGCTCTTAAAAATGTATATTCTCATTTTGGCAATGAAATGTTCTGAAGATCACTTTACTCTTGTATTTCATAGGAAAGATAAGAGAAAATTGGTTGCCATGGAATAAATTATAAATATTTTCCATAATAATACATCTTGATTTCTATGGGCCCCCATACACCATAGGATTTTCCTCAAGGCCCGGCCTGAATATTATACGCCTCCAGGAAATCCTCAAACGTTTGTGGTAGCGGCCTTGAGGCCGAGGGGCGGAAATCATCCTGATTGAAATTAAATAATATTTTCCTCGAGGAAATCCTTGAGATTTTTTCCTTGAGGATGCACTTCGGCCTCAAGGCCGCTACCAAACACGTTGAGGATTTCCTCGAGGCGTTTTCTATTCAGGCCGGGCCTTGAGGAAAATCCGATAATGTATGGGGGGGGAGGGGGGGCCTTTACAAATCAAGATGTAAAATTTATTAGTATGGGAAAATATTTATATTTAATTAATATATCGGCACGAAAAATCTGGTGTGACAAGCGACACATCTTTCGATTACCGAAGGTAAGAGAAAGTTGTGTGCTGTGCGACAGTCACAGTAGATTTTTTTAAAATCAGATAATAGAATATAGTTGATTAAAAGTGATATTTGTGTTTTTTCTAGAGTTTTCTTCTAAAGTAATTAATTAATATGCATAATCTCTTTTTTTTTTTGCTCCTCTCCCTCTAAAGACCGGTTGTAATGCAATATCAATTCATTAACTAAGCAAACAAGCAAGAAAGTTTGACCTTGCTCAGCACTTTACTTGGGGCTTCAGGTGTGAATTCAATTTCACTTTTAATGTTCTAATGTTCTTTACTGAACTGAAATCAATACATCTTATAGGCTTTGTCGGTAATTTCTCTTGAAATACGGAACGCATTTATAGCCAGAGGGGCTGACTGACTAAAATGGCTGGAATGGCCTGGCCTAGACATTAAAGGCCATCGAAATAAAATCGAATGCGCCAATTCACTTGTCTCTCTTTCTTTTGGGTCTCCCTTGGTCACATTCGTTTTGATCGTCTCGAATATATACTATTTCCTGCTAGATTTTTTTCTTTTTTAGGATAAAAATTAGAAAAGAAATTAAAGTAAATTTATGTGTTTGTAAGGGCAACGAAATTATAGTGTAATAAATTATAAGCAAATTCAAGAATTTAAGAAAATGTTTTCGAAATGATCAATAAATTATTTTTTTTTTAATTACGTATTATTAAGGATATAGAGTAAACATGGATTATTTTAGCCCACAGGTATTATTTGGGCCCAAAAATGTGTTTCAATCACAAAGAAACTAAAAATCAGAAGAAGAACGAAATCAGAAGAAATATTTTTTGAAAGCCTAGAAAACAGACCCCGTGATTTTCTGTAGGCTCCGTGCTTATAGTGTGCGTAAAGGAGCCAATCGACATTAACCTAAATCTGAGATAAAGGGCATTTCATTTGCACACTTGTAAACAAACCCAATGGCAATGACTATTTTTCTTGTTTTATCGAAAAAATGTGCACAGAGTAATAATGTTGTGATTTAAATAAAGGGTAGACCTTCTTTTTCCCTAAAAAATGGAGGTCTTAACTCCATTTCGATTATAGTGCCGCTTGGTTCCTTTATGCATAACACCGTCCAATTTTGATATGGATAGAAGTTGATATATTAAAAACATTAGAAGAATTAAAAAAAAAATGTATTCATTGACGCTTCTACGCATGATAATTACAAACCAGAAATAAGGATTAGTTCCCTAGCTAGAGACGAAAGCAAGAGGAGGAGTTAGAGATAGGAAATAATGTAACTTCACGGGGGTGCCGGTAGATGGCTACGGCCAGAGGCCGGTTGGGTTTGAGGTGTGTGTCCGCGAGCATGAAAGCACTTCGGGTAAATAAACTGGGATCCCGATAGGAATTTCAAATAATAATAATATAATTACAAAAATTTTTCAGTTTCAACTTATTGTTAATTACTGAAAGTTCGGCAAAGAAAATGGCCATTTAATTAATGAATTTTTATATTCATTATACGATATTTTTAAAAATAATATAACGGGGAATGTACAGACAGTTTCAATATTAACCCCACCCCTAGACAATAGACCCCGTGAAGTTAGACGACCAGAGCGCTTAGCTGCCGTAATTTCTGTCTCAAACAATAGTATTTCCACTGAAGTATAAAAATGTATTTATTTATTTTCTAAGCACTCCGTTTGTCTAACTTCGGCTCTATTCTCTAGGGGGAGGCGGATAATATTGAAACTGACTGTACGGTCCGTTCTGAAGAAAATCGGCCATTTGGGTTGCATATCTTTCAGGCAAGAAAAAAAGAACGAACCACATTATCATACTAAATGTTATTTAATTAATGCCTTTTTAGCGCATTATACACTATCAGTCTGCAAATTTAAATATTTATGAATTAAAAAAATTTTCTTTATTATATTTTAATAGAGGAGAATGCGTTACGACTTTTTAATAGTAAATTACGATAAATAAAGTTTCCTGAGAATGTAGTTTTTTTTTCTATTTCTATAACTTTCGAATTGTTTTTGTTCTCTTCTTTTTCTAACATAAATCAGAAATCAGCATCGACTCTTTTTGGCACCAATGCAGATTGAATGAGGCAAATGCAAGATAAACAAAAGGATTTGGAAGAAAAATAGTTTACGAAGGAAAGAGAAGATAAAAAAAATCTTCTGCCTTTTCAACATTTTATAATTTCAAATCAAAAGTGTTAATGGTGTTGATTCATGTACAGTGAGAGACAATATTAGTCCCAACCATGCGTTTACCATAAGCTTGTGATTATTTCATTGTTTTTAAAAAAATATATATTTTTTAATAGAAACTTTAATGGTTCAAATCTAGAAAAATTCCAATAAAGATTTTCATTTATAAAAAACAATGAAATTGAGCGAATTTTGAGAAAATCGAAAAAAACTGAAAAAAGTTAATCAGTAAAGACCTAGGACTTTTTAGCCGAATTTGTTCAAAAAGTTTATTTTCGACCTTTTGGGAGGTGTTGCCTAACTGAAATATAAAATTTCAACCTTCTAACTCTTTCGATTCTGAGTATTTTGTCTGTCTGACAGACAGACCAATTTGTGGGACTCTTATTCGGACTTCAAAACGTTTATATATATCCACTGCAAAATCCCGAAAATAAATTTTTGACATGATCGCAATATTTTCTCTCTCTATATATATTTCAAATATAGGTAAGAGAAAGAAAAAAAACGAAGTCAAATAACTGATAAAGACTACAAAATTTTACCAAAGACATCTATTTTAAATATATAGAGAAAAGTAAACAGA
>JAKCPI010022814.1:0-14523 GCA_023213315.1 Euborellia annulipes
AATAAATACTGAATATGGGCCTGGATCCGAGCGTAAGTATTTATTCATGGTTATTTTTATTCTAATAGTTTTTTCCCGACGCGTGTTATCTGTCTGCTCAACATCAACATCGGGGGATTGATATGTAGAATGGGAAATTTCAGAATAATTATTATTATTAGAAGCATCAGAAGGAGAATTATTGCTTATCTGTTGTTGTAACGTTGTGGCGACGCCCGAATGTACTATTGTAGAAGATCCCGTTGGGGGACCCGGGTCGTGAGGGTCCTCTTCCAGCGGCATGTTAATCATTCACCTACCACTGTGTAATTAAACACTACTATATATATATAATAAGACGGAAAACACAAACACAGTATAAAAAATTATAAATAAGAGAGCACAGACGTTGTGGCTGATCGCTTCAACGGTTGACTCAATACTGTTAGGGATATATTCGAAGTGAAAGAAGAATCCGTATATTTAACTTTAAATTTGTAAAGATTAGTTAAAAAAATTTAAAGTTAGTGCTGTGAATGTTCCATCTTCTTGTAAGGTCTTCGGAATCGATCACACCCTTCTGAAGAAATGTTAAGGCTAAATAAAATATTCCTTTTCAACCCTCCAAATTTGATTCATGGCCCTATAATTAACGAAAAGGGGTGGAAATAAGTAGGAGGCTCCCCCGGAAAAACGGTACGTGGTGGGGGGAAAACGGAGGTCATATTAGTTAAGAATCTGAAGGAATTATCTCGGGGCTTTTTTTTTTTCTTTATGTAAAAATATCAAAAACATTTTTTTTAACGGTAGTTACCTTCCAAATACCCCTCGTATTCTAACCCCCCCTTTATACCCCGCGCAGTGTACTTTGAGCCTGTCCACTTTAAAAACTGAAATATATAGGTATAAAAGAGAAATTTATTTTCTCAAATTCCTTACTACGCCACATTGCATAATAATAATATTAAAAGAGATAAGAAATTAAAAAGGGGTGATGGTGCAGAGTAGTCAAAAGAATAGAGAATAGAGACCTGCGAGAGGGAGAGACTCACGGAGCGCACATGGATGCTGATTAGAGAAGGCGCCAGTTGTCTTCCTAGGGGGGGCTCAGGGGGACGTTCTCGACCTCCCTGCTGCTGGGTGGATAGTTCAACACACACACGTACAAATAAACAAAGAGACAAGAAAAATAAAAAGCAGCTTCTTGTATCAAACAAGAGATAGAAAAAAGAGCGAGGCGAGATGGATACGCAGAAAAATATTATTATTATTAAATAGAGAACTGAAAAAAAATGAAGCGAGACATAAACCTCTCTCAGATTACATGTTCTTTCTCAGAATAAATTCAACTAGGCTTTTAAAAACATTATCATCAGATTGCAAAAACATAAAATTTCGAAATTTTTGTCTTTGTCTTATTTAAATTGTAATTAAATTGATTAAAATGATATGGATTTGTGTTAAATTTACTTAGAAATGTATTAGATATTTCATATTAAATGAATCTCAATGTATTTTCAATAAAATCGGCCAAAGAATACTAGTACTAACTGTTATACTTATGCACTTTTTTTTCTCGAAATTAACTCACAAGTTGTCGATTGAATTTGAAACATATGTATTTGATTAATTTTACTTAATTATTTTTTTGGCCCCTTCATGTTAAAAATATTTATTAACAATAAGAGAGGCGATTAGCCGTGGGGATAAAGCAGTTAAGCTTATACTCCTGAGTTGAAGACAACTCGAGTTCAAATCCACCTCATGGCAATAAATTATTCAACTCTATTTGAGATGCCTCCTCCTGAGGAAGGAAACGGAAACCCACCTCAGTATCATTCCCATGAAAGTAACCACAACATGTCAGAGCTGACACTAATGACTGAGAGAGATTAACAATATAACTCCTGTTAAGTTCCTGCTTAATGTCAAAGAGAAAAAAAACATCAAAACCCTCCCTCAGAGTTACGACCCTGTGTGCAGTACTGTATATATTTTAAGATAAAGTTATTAGGGATATTACACCCCTGAACTCAAAATAGAACTACCTTAATAGATCGTTTGTACATTTAAGAACTATTACTAGAATTTATTTTCAAATATTTCGGTTTCTATGCAGAGACCATCTTCCGTGGGTGTATGAACATATTGGAGAGTTTGTTTTAAGATTATAAAATTTATTGATCGCTTTTTAATAGAACCGAATGTACCGTAAATAAATCGAGAGGGGGAAAAAAGGCTTTCTTCTTAATGCCATTCTCACACGAATCGTTAACTCTTTCACTTGCTTTTTGTCACAAATATGTCAAAGTTGATATTTTCCTCATCATTTATTTAATTACTATGTCGTTATATCAAATGATAAAATTTTTCTTTTAGATTAGGCCTATCGTTAATTGTACTGTATAAACATGAAATGCTATTCTTCACACTAATTGCAAATTAGAGATTAGTCACGCAGAAACAATCAATTATAATAACGTTTCGGTTCATTTTTCGAGACTTCTTCAAGAACTTTGCAGCCGCAATGCCCGCTTTGGTTGGAAAGTATTTTGTTGATACATATTTCTTCTCTATAGTAGTCCTTAACCAAAATGAATTAATGAATCCCTAAAATCACCACTGGGAAATTCTAATAATTAATAATAATTAAAAAAAAACTTCATGAAAATCCGTCCGGTAGTTTAGAAACGCATACAGATCAAACATTCATAGGAATATTCGGAGAATGATACACGTGCCTTGATGGGCATCTCTCACAGCAGTTTATTCCGGAGGAGGGGCCGTGTCAAAAAATTATTTGTTCTTTATTTAGAGAAGCTGGAATCAAACTAAACATCCGACCAAGAGTTTTAAATGCAAGGCTAATTATTGTTTTATATGTTTAAAGTCTTGAAGAAGCGCAGAAGTATGGGCCGAAACGTCAACAGTATATTCATTTTTGTTTCTATTTGGTTTCCATCTATCATAAAAACAGATTCTGAATAATTTTTAGTGGATTGTTTATACCAGTGATTCCCAAAGTGGTCTATATCGACCCCCGGGGGACGACGGCGACGACCTACAAGAGGACCATGTGAACAGAAAAAAAGAATTGGGGGTCTGTAAGGTGTAAACGGGAGTCCGCGATGGTCGATCTCATTTATTTCATTTTATTTTTTATAATTTGACCTCATCACACCGTAACACAGATCAGACACAATCCTGAAATAAATTTTAAACTGGACATCATAATTTAAGATTAAACTAAATTGAAACCAAATATTGAAAATTTATTATTAAAGCCCCAAGTTCATCCCTTTTTATTGTTTTTTTTCTTCTAAACCTCTCTACAGTTAGACATCAGTTAAAGTTGATGAATTTTCAAAAATGCTAAGCAGGGGGTTTACCCAAAACCGAAAAACATGGCAAGGGGTCTACCAGACAAACAAGTTTGGGGACCTCTGGTTTATACATTCTTGCTGTTATAAAAACATTAGAAGGGATGGAAGAGAGAGAGAGAGAGAGAGAGAGAGAGAGAGGGGGACTCACCGCGTGTGCGTCGTCTCCATTAGTGGTCGGTGAAGTCGGAGTGTTGTCAGCGTCACAGCAACTGCTCAAATCGCCAAAACTGCGACGCTGCATGCGATTAAACATTCAAGAGCAACTCATGTTAGAGACACAAACAATTTCAACAATCACATATTAATAAATAAATAAAAAGATTATTCAATTATTATTAATTATTAATAAATACAATCACTCATTATTATTATTAAATTAAATTATTAAATCCCACAAATTTATTAATTAATTGAATTAAATTTTATTTATAAATTTGGACTAATTGGATGCGAATAAATTGATTAAATTCCTCTTGCAATGGGTGGAGCCACTCGTATGATCTAAATTTGATAAAAAATCGAGATAATTTAAAATTCAATGCATTTAATTCCATTCGAGTGGATTTAGTTTAATTAAAATTAATTAGTTTCTACGAATCCACTTAATTGGATCTTTATATTTTTTTTATCTATCTTTTAAAAGAAACAGAATCAAACAATGCCGAAGAAGAGCGAAATTAGATCTCAGCTATCTATTTAATATTTCGATAAAGGGTTAGTTAAATCATTAGATAAAATAAATAAATAGAATTTAAGCCATGATGAAGACCGAAACGTTTTTTTTTTATCGCGGATGTCCGCCCCGTTACACGATTATTATTATAGATAGTATGGTTATTCTTGGCCACGCCCGCGACCCCTGCTCGGTTCCCTTCCCTTCAATATCGCCATTGGATTGGAAAATATATCATATATCTTGATTTATGCAGCGATCCTCCCTCAGAAGGGGGAGGGGGATTATAACATATCATTTTTAAATTAACTGAGTGAGCATTTACGCCATTTGTGCGTTTTTTGTTAAAGAGCTAGCTGGATCGCCCGCCGGAGGCGGACCTCCTTCAGCTTTCCTTATTCATATGCCGCAATTTTTGAGAACAATGAATGATATAAATATCTAAACAATTCTCACCGAAACCATTTCTCAAATTAAAAAAAAATGAAAATTTAATTATATAATAAATTTTATTAATTTTAATTTGAGAGATTTAATTATTTTTGTTATTAAAATTAATTGGCTTTGATTTTTCATAAATCAAGAGATTTGAATTGGATAAACTTCTGAATTTTTGAGCTCCCCATTTGGGGATTTGTGGATACAAGAGGGCAAAATTTTATTTGGAAATTCCAACGGGGAAATTGGCCAATCAGAGAGTGACAGACGGACGGACACTCCGCAATTATATAGTATACTCAAGAATTTAATGCAAAACGTTTAGGCGTTAAAATGGGCCGCTTGAGAATTGGACAAGCCTGATTTAGAGAAATATAAAATTAAATTAACACGAGGAAGGAGCAGATGGAGCCAAAAATAAAAAGCCTCCGATTTTTTTACAATCTCATGAGACGTTTCCTGACCCTTCTTCAGACTTTCAAAATTGCTAAGGTCCCGGAGTTGGCCGTTTGAGCAATACATGTAAATTTATGTATCATTGGATTGTAAAAAAATCAGAGGCTTTTTATTTTTGGCTGCACCTGCTTCTTTCTCCTGTTTATAGAAAAAAAAAAACTGATTTATTTATTTAAAAAAAATATATTTTATGTTAAATGTTTAAAAGGCTTTTTTCAAACATTATCGACAATTTAAAGATTCTGAAGAAGACCGAAACGCCGAAAAATATTTAAAAAAATTCTTTTCTCCGGTAGTTTATTTTCACTACTAATAAAAATATAATAGGCTATATCTATATAGTATAGTTATTATTATTATTAAGCAAGGCTAAGAAGCAGTAGATCTCGGATTGATTGAGTTAAACGGCCAGTAAAAAAAAAAAAAAAAACTCACAAGTTTTTTGACAATTCGCTCCATTTAAGAAACCCCTAAGACCTCCTCCATCAAACAACAACAAACGGAAATAATTTTTTTTTTTTTTTATAAAATGAGAAAAAGGAAACGACTAAGAAAAGAAAATGGATTTTCACTTTAATAATATCAAAATTGATAAGAGAAAGAGAGAGAGAGAGAGGGGGGAGGGAGGGAGAGAGGGGAGGTAATCAAGAAGATGCACAACTATTTAAGGGGAAGGGGAAGTTAATCAATTTTTGTTAAAAAAAAAAAAATAATAAAGATAATGAATGCATGCATGCATCAAGGAAAAAAAAAAAGAACACAAAAGTGACATGCATGCAAATCATGCTTTAATGTTTTTTGACTTAATGAATGTATTTAAAACCCGTAGATAAAATTAATTAAAAATTTCATTGATTAAGAAAATGTTAACTCTATTGATAATTTATTATCAAATTCTAGTGAGATTTTAGCAAAGATTTTTAATTTGAAATTGTAATTTTAATTTTGTCTTCACTTCCTCTTATGCCTAATTAAAGTAGCTCAAAGAATATAATTTTTTTTTTTTTAAATAAAATTCCAACAAAGAATGAACCTAGCAACGGAGAAGATCAACAGCCACCACAATCGTTGCAGTTAAGCAATACCAAGAGTGGCGAAATTTTGGATTGGTGACCCCCCAAGCAATCAGCGTGTGGAACGTCCCCCTGGTAGCCATCGGTACTATGTATTAAACAAACAAAAAAATAATATAAACCCCTAAATGGCCACTGTAGCCAAAAAGGGTTAAAAAAAAAACAAATCGAAGAAATAATCTTTATACTGTATGTTATTTTTTTCAGGTGAACTATTAACCTCGGGTGGGTTACCCCGAGGAATCAGCGTGTTGAACGCCCCCCGATAGCCGATTGGTATTATTTAAAAAATTTTAAAATACTTTTAAATTATATATCGGTGCAAATGTGGCCAATATCCTTTTTTGACGTGAGAACGTCTTACAAATCATGTGTGTACGGTATAGTGGCCGGTTAGGGAGGCATGCACGAAAAAGTTTATCGGCTTGAATAACTCCTCTGTCTTGAGAGCTATAATTATGGTGAATATACGGTTAGAAAGAATGATTTTTCAGCTAAAGATTTCACTATTTATTTTTTTCCTATCACTTCATTTTACCGCGCTGCGGTAAATTCTAATTTGAAAGTTTAAACCACTGCAGATTCCAAACGGCTAATCAGAGCAGACTAAATGTGAAGTCAAATTGTGCAGAAAGAAAAACTCTAATAGAATAAATAAAATCCCGATTAATTAACTCAAAAACCAATTTTTTTCTCGAAAAACCTCATTTTTTTAATAAATAAATAAATTAAACCCAAATGGCTATTTCACCCTATAAGGAAAATTAAAAAGAGACAAGTGTTGGTGGCCTAAGCTCAAGGATCCAGTCTAGAGCGCATCAGGCACTTGTGGCGGTGACTGTACAATATTAAAGTATATTTAATACTTTGAAATCTCGGCCGCAGTTGCCGAAAGGGCAAAATTAACAAATAGAAGGAGCCCGAAGGCGGGCTTTGCGACTAGTAATTATTAAAATTGTATATTAAAAAAAATTTAATTTTCAAAAAAAGGAAAGGCGGTTGTCCGCCCATCAGGCGGGCCCGAGCCAGCTGAAGCACCAGTGGCCCGCCGAAAGCGGACGGGGCAGCTAGTTTAAATATATATATATATATATATGTATTTTTTTTTTTTGAAAAGATACATATATATATATATTTTTTACTTTCTCTTACCTATGTATATATGTAATATATATATAGAGAGAAAGTATTGGATTCATGTCAAAAATTCGATGTCGAGATTTTGATGGATCTTCACGTTTTGAGGTCCCCTGAATCCAAAAAAGTGGTTTTCGCGACATGGTCTGTCTGTGTGTGGGTGTGTGTGTGGGTGTGTGTGTGGGTGTGTGGGTGTGTGTGTGGGTGTGTCTGTGTTCAATTTTAAGCATGAAGGAATTGAGCTATGAGGCTGAAATTTTATATTTAAGTTAAACATCCTCCTGGACCGGAAAAATAAGCTTTTAATCAAAATCGGCCAAAGAGTACTAGTACTTTACTGATGTACTTTTTCAGTTTTTTTCGATTTTCTCAAAATTTGCTCCAACGATTTTTTTTAAATTCAAAAATCAATCATTTTTTAGATGCTCTTTAAAATGTATATTCTCATTTTGCGATTGAAATCTTCTGAAGACCACTTTACTCTTGTATTTCATAGGGAAGATAGGAGAAATGGTTGCCATGGTAACAAAATATAAATATTTTCCCATACTTATAAATTTTACATCTGAATTCATATGTTCCGTACTGTCGGGAACTAAATACATGTCGACACAAAAAATCTGGTGTGACAAGCACAGTACACAACTTTCGATTACCGAAGGTAAGAGAAAGTTGTGTGCTGTGCGCCAGTCACACCAGATTTTTTTTTTTTTTTTTTTTTGAAAAGATAAATTTGTCAGTCCAGTGTTTAGGTAAATAAATTTAATTCATTATACAATAACTAGTTGCTCCGTCCGCTTTTTCCTAATTTGGATCCTCATCTTTTTAATAGAGAATTCCATCTTTATTTTTTTTTAACTTTTAAATTAAATTCCTAACAAATCCCCGTTCGACATAGCCTAATTGCAATAATTAAAAAGAGGAACCACTCGAGGTTGTGATGCACATTTTCCTTTTATTGATTGCCTTCCCATTTCGCCCTCAAATAGGGAAGTAAAAATAAAAGAGAGAATATCACGCGTCAGGCCTATCCTATAAGGTTTATTTTGAAAATTGAATGAAGAGTGAGGGAGGCTCAAGTGAGTGAGTGCGAGGGTTAAATCGAAGGGAAGGAAGGGATTGACGCGAGTATTAAAGCTTTTTTCCTTCTTCCAAGGTAAAAAAAGAAAAAATCAAAAGCTTTTATATCGAGAATATCTCTCTTTTAAAAGTAATTAGTTTAAAAAAAAAAAAAAAGGAATATTGGAATGTTTAATTAATATAACTTTTTTTTTTATCGAATGAGAAAGAAGAAGAAAACTCACCAGGGCGAAATAAGTAAAGGATTTTTCTTTTTTTTTCTTATTTGATTTAAAAAAAGAAATTTTAAATGACATTTGAAAGAATTGAACTAATAAAAAGGAATTGAGTTTTTTTTTTTTTTTTTTTTTTGTTCAAGAAATTGAATGGATAAATTTAAATTTGAGATATAAATTCCATTCCAGCAAATCTATCACCAAAGACAGACAGACACCTTCTACTTCATTCTAGCAAATCAATTTAATTAAAAAGTTTGAAATTGAAAAAACAAAAACGTTTAATTCATTTCCGATCGGTAAAAAATACTTCTTAATGACGATATATACGATAATCCATGATTGTATTTAGAGATCCCTTAATGGTCTTTGTCCTTTAAACCTTCCGTTAAGTTGCACGCACGTTCTTTAGTTAGTTAAAATAATCTTTAAACTAAAGGTGAAAATTCCAGCCTTTAAACTATAAAGAATCATTAACCTTAGTAATTTAATTTTTCAGTATTGAATTAATTTAGTGTTTATATCATCATGAGAGATAAATAAATTAATTAATTTAATTGTGGTTCCTTTAATTTTCAATACATATTAAGCGGATTTATTAATTATTGAAAAAGTGAGGTTATGTTATAACATAAATAGTAAAATGAAATTAGGATCAAATTGTATGTATGACATGTATGAAATTATAAATGATACAATACGCCCTTGCGGTCAACTGGCCAAATAAATAAAAAATGGCTGCCCCATTATAACCTCACTTCTTCACTTTGTCAGATAAATATCTATAATAATTAATAATATCGCTTAATACGAATTAAAAATTAAAGGAAACCGAATTAAATTAATGCATTTTTATGCTTGATTATCTCTCATGATATAGACACTAAATTACTTGCCGGTATAAAATTTATTTATTAAAATAATGCAACTGAATTTATGTATTTGTATGAGTTATTTTCTTCTTTTTTTTCTTTGCGTTGTTTATTAATTTGTGATTCACAACAAAATCTTTCTCTTTAAATGACGTATGATATGATCCTCGTTGGTTTTAGTTGCTTCCCGAGTTAACTAACTAACCTCTAATAATTTAATGAAAGTTTATTGTGCGTATTGTCTAACTGTCTCTCAATTATAATTGTTGACTGGAACTAAAATAAATGGCACTTGTAATTAATTATACGTACTAAGTTAAGCACGCTTTCGTGGGTTGTGCCCTAACTGATGGTTAATTACACATTACGCATTTGTGAGTATACAAAGGGTTGCAACCTTCCATTTTTTTAGGATTTTGCGAATCTTTTTATCCCCTTGTGCTTTTAAGAGGTTTTAGAAAGTCAAATGTCCTTTTCAAAATTAAAAGAAACTTGTTCAGAATTAGAATTCGCTGAAAAAATGTCGTCTGCCAATAAATATAGTTTTGAGTGGTTGGATTTTAGCTTGGATTTTAGTTTGACGCTAGAATTTAATTAATAAAATGAGTAATATAATTGGCATGCCATGCAATAATGTCTCATTTTATCTAAATTCAAGTCTAATTAATTTTCTTAATAATGAAAAGAAAATTATTATTACTACGCAATCCAATCCAGTGCCTGCTTGAGGATTTGTTTACATTCAAAGTATACACAACTGCAAAGAATATTTAAATATTTCTCTATAGATTTCCTATGGGAGAAATCGTAACTTTAAGAATTACTAACTCAAATAGTTATAGGAATTTCGGAACCCGAGTATTTTTCCGGGCCTCTCCATAACGTTCTCTATAAGACTGCAAAATTTCGTTTCAAAATTCCAACAGGAAGTTGGTCAAACGAGCGTGATAGACGGACACTCCGCAATTATTATATATAGAAGATAGATTTTAGATCCATTATAGAAATTTTTTTGGAGTAAAAAAAATATAAAAATGTATAATTTATAATGAAGAGAAAAAGGCAGCCAAAGCAAAGTAAAGTAAAAAAAAAAAATTTATTTTGCTTTGTTTCGGCCGATTCTTCCGGCTTTCATCAGGACATGAGTTTCATTTGCCTTAGAGAGGCTCTTGTCTGACAAGTAAATGATGGTATTAAACCAGAAGTCATGTCATTTGACGAATGTTCGGACCTATGAGAGAAGCTACACAAAACACATCTCCTGATGAAGGCCGGAAGAATTGGCCGAAACGTCGACATTGTTGTTGTTGTTCATTAAAGCAAACCAAATATACTTTGCACTTTGCTTGGGCTGCCTTTATCTCTTCTATTTTGTAAAAGTGTGATGAACCGCAAAAACGTTCAAGGTGGGCCGAGGGTTGGTCACCACTGGACTAGTCTTTAATAAGACATTGCTCAGCTGTTGTATTCATTAATAATTGATAACACAATTTTTTTTTTTTTTTTGCTGCAACGTTGTGTGCATCTTCTTTATTACGACTCGACAAATTTGTCAACCCTAAGTTCCGAATGTTTTTCTACAACCTTCAGTAGGACTAACACAATCATCATAGTGGCCTTGATTTTTTTTTGCAAGTTTCATTTAGTAGATAAAATATCCATGAATTCCTGATGACATACTTTAATTTTGATTATAATTCCGTGATAAAAGAGATAATAGAAATGCAGTCTACCAACACCAACGTGCAATATGTGTCTCTCTCTTACCAGATTTTTGATGTCAACTCCAGTGGCAATCGGCTGACGATTCTCATTACGATCGCTGCTTGAAGCCCGACTTCTTGCCACATGACTGCAATAGGTCTGTCTCTGGCATGCCACAGCCAACAACAACAACAACAACAACATAATATAAAAAGGACATGCAAAAAAAAAAAAAAAAAAAAGAGTAGATCAATACACGTAGCTACTACTAACATGCTCTCCACCCCTCATTTAACCTATTAATGAACGTTATATGCGTCTGCCATTTTTATTTGACCTTCGTGTAATAAATATATATATTAAGCATTTAAGTATTTATCTTAAATTACTTCTTTTATTTGACCTCCCTCCTTTTAGAAAGCAGACACTACTTTGATTTTTATGCATTTTACATTTTTTTAATTTAAATAAATAAGATTTGGTGGCTGTGAACGTAATAGATTTTGATAGAGCAGGTTCAGCCAAATAAAAAGCCTTTATATGCTTCTCGACTCCGGAGACGTTTCGAGATATTTTTAATGTCTCATCTTCAGTCCGTGTATCGCTTCATTGAGGTGGTCACCGTATTTCATGATCAGATGTTTAATATTCATTATAAGCTGTGTTGATAGTAGATCTGCGATGTTTCAAATAAATAAGATTTGGTGACTGTGAACGTAATAGATTTTGATAGGGCAGGTTCAGCAGAATATTAAACATCTGATCATGAAATACGGTGACCACCTCAATGAAGCGATACACGGACTGAAGATGAGACATTAAAAATATCTCGAAACGTCTCCGGAGTCGAGAAGCATATAAAGGCTTTTTATTTGGCTGAACCTGCCCTATCAAAATCTTTTTTTAATTTAAATTGCCTTTAGCCCTTGTATTATTTATACTCATTTCAAATGCACTAGTAATTAAAGTTATTAATATACTATCCGAGCCGCCCGCCCCCGGCCGGGACTTTTTCATAATCGTGTGCCGCAATTTTTCCGATAATTGATCATTACTATATAAGAGAGAGTTGTGGCACTTAGAACCACTTTCCACTTCTATAGGTAGGAGAAAGTGGTTCTAAGTGCTACAACTTCTCTCTTATATATAAAGTGCTAGCCATTCACTTCCGATGTATGTAACCTGTTTATCACTCTTTCTCGCTGATTGGCCAGGGTCAGAGTAAGCGGAATCTGCCCGGGAGCCGTGGCTCAGTGAGAAGACATTAGCTTCTCGCACCGGAGTCCCGGGTTCGCTTCCCGTCCCAAGCGAGAAAAATTTATTTCATTTGATTTGACTACAAATCATTTGAAATAAATAGGGATGGGGTCTAAATGGCCTTAGATGCCGAAAAAGACCTTAAAAAAAAAAAAACAGTAAGCGGAATCTGAGAGTGTTTCCAAACAGTGAGCAAGAATAAATTTGATGCATTTACTCGTCGAAGGCGAGCAAGGGGGTCCAGGGGGCGCAGTCCGCCGAAGGCTTTGCCACTAGTATAAAATTTATATTATATTTATATATTATATTTAATATAAACAGGAGCGTAGCCGGGATATTCCTCCCTCCTTCAAAATGAATAAATTTTAAAGAATATAGAATAAAGCAAGTTACAAAGGCTGCAATTTCGTAGATAAGTTTAGAAATTAGTTTATTCTTGCTCAACTGACAACTGAATGTGCATCAGGCTGAAACTGAATAAAAGCGCAATCAGTTGTCAGTTCATATTTGATCTTGCAAAAAAGAAAAAATATTTTTTATAATTTCTAACAGAAGAAGAATATTATGCCCCTTTTACCAGGGGTTCATTCCGGCATGCTTTTGAGATTCATGCAATCTGGACAAGATAAGAATATACCGGACGGAAGGAAACGGATACAAAATTAGAAGAATAAACAAAATTTGTGATCTGCAATCAGTTTAAGAATGGTGCACTCTGGGACAATATCTTCAAATATAAAATAAAGAAAAATTTTGAAGCTTGCTAACGATTGATCTGAGAAAATTGAAGGGTTTTGTTACCTTTTATTAAGAGCTCTATGAAATGAATAGTGAATAAAACAACAGGGTGTAGAAAAATATCTTTAATTTATTCTTTTGGCGATCGATTTCGTACAAAGGACATCTTCAGGCCAGCGTTATTAAAATATAAAATAGTATATAAATGGTTTTTAATAATTTTTTAATGATTGACAGAATTGTTTCGACTCTATTGAAAATCATTAAAAAAATTTATATACTATTTTATATTTGAATATAAATAATTTATATACTATTTTATATTTTAATAACGCTAGCCTGAAGATGTCATTTGGACGAAATCGATTGCCAAAAGAAGAAATTAAAGTCTGTTGTTTTATTCATTAATCCTCAATTAATACAACAGAAAAATGGAGTATTATATTAAACACAGCTCTATGAAACTAAGTAAATATTTTAGGGGAGGTAGTATAGACGAATACCAATAAAAAAATTCCATATAACATGTGTCCAATTTTTAATGAGTCCAGAGATACAGCTGTTGGTATTACACCGTTTGCTATGAGAATTTAACGATTGTCTTTTTATAGTTGAATTTGAATGTTTTTAAGTGATAGACAGGTCTATTCTCTAAAAACAGACGTTAAAATTTAAATGGGTGTTAAAAAGTAATATAAAAACAATCAGCGTTAAAAAATGCTATTCTCTAAACAAAGTTTTAACAGCGACGTTAACATGTTTCTTTTATTTCAAAGCTATCAAAATCATAACCTTACTTTTATTTAGGTTGAGGACGCCATGTTTATTACTTTCTCTTACCTATGTATATATGTAATATATATATAGAGAGAAAGTATTGGATTCATGTCAAAAATTCGATGTCGAGATTTTGATGGATCTTCACGTTTTGAGGTCTCCTGAATCCAAAAAAGTGGTTTTCGCGACATGGTCTGTCTGTCTGTGTGTCTGTGTGTCTGTCTGTCTGTGTGTCTGTCTGTGTGTCTGTGAACAAGATATCTCAAGAACGAAAAGACCTAGGAAGTTGAAATTTTATATTTAAGCTAGGCACCCCCATGGGACGTGACACGAAGCTTTTGAACAAAATCGACCAAAAAGTACTAGTACTTTACTGATTCACTTTTTCAGTTTTTTTTCGATTTTCTCAAAATTTGCTCCAACGATTTTTTTTAAAATTCAAAAATCAATTATTTTTTAGATTCTCTTTAAAATGTATATTCTCATTTTGTGATTGAAATCTTCTGAAGACCACTTTACTCTTGTACTCCATAGAAAAGATAGGAGAAATGGTTGCCATGGTAACAAAATATAAACATTTTGCCATACTTATAAATTTTACATCTTGAAAATCGAATGTACCATACTGTCGGAAACTAAATACATGTCGACACAAAAAATCTGGTGTGACAAGCACAGTGCACAACTTTCGATTACCGAAGGTAAGAGAAAGTTGTGTGCTGTGCGCCAGTCACACCAGAT
>JAKCPI010022815.1:0-40637 GCA_023213315.1 Euborellia annulipes
AAAATCCATTAATTCTCTTTTTTTATTGCTCTTTAAAACTATATTATATTAATAAATACTTGCTATCTTTTTTCTATATTCTCATTTTGATCCTCAAAATTGTTTGAGCAAGCACACTTACTTGTACTTGATGGGAAAGACGGGGATAGATTGAGAAATGGTTGACATGGTAACAAAATAGAAATGATCTCCCCATGTTTATAAATTTTAATACATCTTGAATTCTAATATATCGGCGGATTAATTTAGAGGTAGGGTCTAATAGCCCCGTAATATATCGGCGGAAACTAAATAATGTAGACCTATATGCCGACACAAAAATCTGGTGTGACAAGTACAGAACACAACTTTCAATAACCGAAGGTACAGGAAAGTTGTATGCTGTGTAACCAGTCACGCCTGATTATTTTTTAAAGGCTTTTGGCCAAGGAATGTGCAAATTAATTCTGAATGAATTTCGACCCAAAACATTTTTAAAAACAGACCTTTCAAGCCAAGAATCTTTTATTTAAATTACCAGCAATTAATTATAGCAATTGGATAACATCTTTTAATAACAATTTTTAAAAGTCGAGCACCCCAAAGTAACAAAAAAGTCGGTTGAAGAATGGGGTTAATCGTGCGTGGAGTGCATGTTCGACACATGTACAATGCAAGCAAGCATCAAGCACCGAGGCGTGACGGGACGTCCCGGGCTACAAAAAATGACATTGAGCTCTCTTAAACTTCAGTTGCTTCTTATTCACTTGAAGTTTCAAACGCTTTTTAAATATTTCACCAATTTTAAAAAATGTATAACTTGGGAAAAACAAAAGACGAAACAAATAAGAATTTCCATAATTGTAAACGAAAACTTTAAAAATGTATATAGGAGGTTGTCTCGAAGAATATATAAAAGGATAGAATTAAATTTAAATTTTTGACCATAGGCTCTCGTTGAACGAAATAGAATAGATGAACGTGAATTCAACTGGATATTTATAAATTTATTATTATTTAAAGTTTGACTTTTTCCCCTCATCTAATAACGCACCTCTGATAGAAACATTACACTGACGTCAAAAGATTAATTATTTATTACTTTTTTGCAATTTAAAATTTTAATTAAAATAAATGGGCTAAGCGCTTTTCCATTAACATCTTGATATTTAATGGCGTACAGACGAAAGTATTATTAAAATAAATTTTGGTCCAATGATTAATTAATCTTTATAAACAAAGGGAAATAATATTATCATTGTCCCTACTGAATAATCGCTTTATGATTAGAAAGGTAATTGAATATGAAAACCATCAAGCTATAAAAATTATTGTTTATAAAATTTTATCTAGCAAGGTGCTTTTATCTTCTTCTTTAAGAAAAAAATAATATAAAAAAATTGTCAAAGAGAATGGAAAATAGGATTTCTCTTATAAGAAGATGAATAAGAGTTTAAAAAGCTCATTAAAATTTTAATTTTATTTGAAAATATGATAAAAAGAGCAATAACGAAATCAACTCATTATTAAATAGCAACAAGGGTTGGTAAACAGAGAAGTTACATTTACAAGTATATCTGCGAAAAATCTGGCCGCACAAGATTTTTGCGTCGAGAAGCAAAAATACTAGTAAAAATCGTGACCTTTTAATTTATGAAGAGTTGTTTATTAATTTTGAACATATAAAGTACAGTATTTGATATTTAGAAAATAATTATTAAAATTTTTGACGTTTACAACTAATTAAATGCCATTAGAACCACAAATAAAATGAACACAAAAGAACATAGAGAGAAAATGCGCTAAAAAGGAAATGAACTAACATCTCATCATCATCATCTCGTTTAAATTTTAATAATAATTAATTAGAATATTAGCTTGAATCCTGTTTCCTGTTTTACTATTTATTTTAGGGTGAAAATAAAGCTAAAATTTCAGAAAGGGGAAACAGCAGAGCCTGACCCTAAAACGTGCCCAAGCGTATTTCCTTAATGAAAAATGCTTGTTGGTATACAGACCAAAAACAGGCCTTTGTCATTTTTTCGATGAGTGGAAGAAGGGTCCCTTTTATTAAATAATTATCCCTCGAACAAATTATTATTCCATCAGAGAGAGTGAGAGAAAAGAATCTTAGTGAAGTTAAAAATAATAAACACACTCCCCTCTAAAAACATGGTAAAAATTTTTTGTTTGGATCAGAGTTTAATATTTATTTTGATAAATATAATTGAAGGAATGGCTTAGTTCCGATTAATAAATAAAAAGGAAGGCAGGTGCAAACAAAATTAAAGCCCATGGGTGAACATTGGTCAAATTTTTTGTCTCATCATTCACTAAAATACTGGGCACTATTTAATCATCAACGACTGATGATGGTACACAATAAATGACACGAAACGTCTCTTTTGTTTATATTAACATCCAGATGCTTTAATTTTGGCTGTTCCTGACTTCTTTTATTAATTATAAGTTCCGGGATGACCGAACTGGGCTCGGTAGTTTTTTCTTTTGATAAATAAATGGAAAATTCTAAAAAAGTACTATACCTCAGTAGAGGACTAGTACTCGAACTACCTCAAAGAAAAAACCTAGCTTAATTTCATATTGGTACGTAAAATTTGATATAAATCAGAGTTCTTAATGAAAGTGTAAAATGGCTGTTATGTGGACCGTTATTTTGAAAGTGGTGTAAGTCAATTTTCTATTGTTTCGAGAAAATGAAAGGTTAAAATAAATGTTTATTAAAAAATCTATTTACCGACGAATTTTCAATTGTACAAATCATGGGAATTTTTTTAAAGAAATTTACCACTAGCTAGTTATACATAGAAAATTTACATTAATTTAAGCATAAATTATGTGATATCTCTTTTTTTTTTTTAATGGACTTACACCACTTTCAAAATAAAGGGTCCATATATTAATCGTAAGGAAGGAAGATGTGCAGCCAGAAGAATAAACAATGTTTTGGTCGTCGTTTCCGACGCCAATCTCGACTTTCTTCGGAACCAAAGGTTGTTAAGCAATACACATAGGTGTTGTTTGTTGTTCACAAAAAGATGTCTCTTATAATATTGTATAAATATTCTATATATGCCTATTACAAGACATCTATGTGTTTAACAACCTTTGGTCCAGAAGAAAGTCGCGATTGGGTGGAGTGTCCGTAACATCGACCAAAAGAATTCTCCTGGCTGCATATTTAACTTCCTTAAGATAAATCAGAGCGAATTTTTGAGAAAATTGGAAAAACTAAAAAAGTACATCAGTAAAGTACTAGGACTCGAAATTTTCCAAAAACAAGATCTAGCGTAATTTTGTTTGAGAACTAATGTCCTTACAGTACATAAACGTACAGTGAGGGACAATATTAAGTCCCACCCTTGCGTTTTCTATTTGCGATTATTTAATTGTTTTTATAAAAGAAAATGAAAATCTTTATTAGAAATTTTCTAGGTTTGAACCATGAAAGTTTCCATTAGAAAATATTTAATATTTTTTTAAAAACAATGAAATAATCACAAGTAGAAAATGCAAGGGTGGGGCTTAATATTGTCCCTCACTGTACATTGCTCGTTTAATAGTATAAGATAAATAATTTATTACAAATGATTTGATTTAGGTCTTTGGTATCTATAATTTTTTAATAGATAATACGGTATGAATAACTAACCAAATGAATGAAATATGAACAATAGGTCTTTGAATAAAATTAATGTGGTTGGTCTAGTTTACAAATATTTACTTAAAAAATATACAATTGAAGCATTCAGTGATTCAGAGGATTTTTTTAATTCATAGAAACCTTTTTATTTAAAACTGCATGTGAGAAATAAATTTTGAAATAGAGAAGTGATCTTAAAGAATTCGTTATCACTTGCAGTGATAAGAAATTTCTTTTTAAAAATAAATGATATCAGTCAGCTAAATACTAAAATAGGCTTTAAAATGATTATCAATTTACTTATAAATGTAAAAATTTTATCTAATAATTCATTAGAACGAGAGAAATAAATTTCCTCATACAACAAATAAAAGAGATTCATATCAAAGATAGAATATTTTTTTTTAATTTTATTTAATCAAGATTATAAATGAACATGTCGAATGAATTTAAAAAAAAGCTGACAAGAATATCAGGAGACTTTTCTATTCTCCCAATAATAGATAGTAAATAATTTTTTTTTTTTTTTTTTTAATTGTTACAATAACGAAAAGCCTAATTCGATGAAGTGATTTTTTTAAAGCTGGTTTGAACTTCACCAATTAAATTTTCTATTCGCCAATTGTTATTGTCTTTTAATAAATCTTAATAAAATTGATTCAATCTATAAAGACGATCAGCCACAATCTATCTATAAACTCACATTGCAATAAGATTATCAATTATCGAGTTTTTTATTTAGTTAGATCAGTTTAAAAAAAAATTTAAAAGATAACAATTCCAATCACCGATACATATTCTCTGTAATGAATAAATGATTCCAAATCTTAATAATATCTAAGTATTTTATTTGAAAAAAAAAAAAAAATCTGGTGTGCTGTGCTTGTCACGCCAGATTTTTTGTGTCGACATATATTTAGTTTTCGACAGTATAGTACATTTGGATCCAAAATATAAAATTTATAAACAGAAAAATATTTATATATTGTTACCCTGGCAACCATTTCTCCTATCTTTCCTACGAAGTACAAGAGTAAATGGCAAAATGAGAATATACATTTTAAAGAGCATCTAAATAATAAATGATTTTTGAATTTTAATCAAAATCGTTGAGTGAATTTTGAGAAAATCGAGAAAAAAAAAAAAAAAAACTGAAAAATTACATCAGTAAAGTACTAGTACTGTTTGGCCGATTTTGATTAAAAGCTTTTTTTCACGCCCTAGGGTGCCTAATTTAAATATAAAAATTCAACTTCGTAGCTCATTTCCTTCAAGCTTAAAATTGAACACAGACACACAGACAGACCATGTTGCGAAAACAACTTTTTTGAATTCAGGGGCCCTCAAAACGTCTATATTCATCAAAATTTCGAATTTTTGACATGAATCCATTACTTTCTTTTGAAATTTCTATCGGGATCCCCGTTTATTTATCCAAGGTGCTTTCGTACACGAAGATAGACATCAAACCCAACCGGCCTCTGACCGAGGCATCTACAGGCACCCTGTGAAGTTAGAGCATTTCCTATCTAACTCCTCCTTCTGCATTCATTTCTATCTAGTGAACAAATCCTTATTTCTTGTTCCACCCGGTTCCTTTTGTCCAACCTCTTCTATGCTAGGGAAGATGTCCTAGTTTGAGGAGGGACTTCCTCAGCACCGGCGTGTAGCCACTGAGAGGGAACCTTCTTTACGTCTCTTTCACAAGGCGGGATGTCACAGCAACTCCCTCTCCTCGTAGAGTTGCCTGGGGACTATTGTGGTGAGATCCAATTGCCTCCTTGAGAATTTATTTACATTAAATAAATATTTTCATTTAATGAAAAAATTCAGCACGCCCAGGATTTGAACAGTTTTAAACAGGGATCTTCTTTTTAGAGACCGACACCCTAGCTCACTACACCAGCGAGCCCCCTGATTTCTTTAATGAATTTTCTTTCTTAATTTTGTCCCCAAGTCTTTAATAATCCCGGCATTAGTTTAGTATTATTAAATGGGAAGATGGTTTGAATTTATTAATCTAGGACAAGCAAGTGTTGTTCACCCACGCAAAGAGGAAAAAAAACCTGACCAGACGGCTAGGCATTTCCTTTCTATAACGATGAATCATTTTTGTTTCGAAATTTTTAATTCAATGATTTTTAGCTTTAGCGCCCCGGTACGACGAAATTTTTTAGATAGATATTTATATAGATAGAAATAATTCCATATTTCCCGAAAGTTCTTATCCATCCATAACGATAAATCCTTTTAAAGCTAGATATTTTCTTAAAACTCGCTTAGAATTATATTCCTTATATTGAATCTCTATCTTTTATTTAACACACAGTCTTTAATCAATTTCTGCCATGATTGTAATAATATTATTTTATGGTATTAATTTGACAAATAACAAATCGATTTGACTATTATAATCTTCCAATGTGATTAATATTCTATCTATATAAACTTGTCAATTTAATTTATTAAAAAGAGATTCTATTTTTATATTCTTCATTATAAGTGTGTAACTGTAAAGGAAAGAGAGAGTGGGAAAGGATTAAACATGGAGAGTAGCACAACTGCGGGAAGTCAACTCCCCCCCCCCAATGATAGAGAAAATGTTGTCTCTATGGCAATCAGTATTAGCGGTCCCAGCAAAAATACTGATTTGAATCCGGAAATAAAATAATGAATCAATGTCCCTCCCCTTCTTGAATGCGCCACTGTCTCTTCTTTTGCCTGCACCAAAATTTCGCTCCTCCCCCCGAACCAAATTCTAATTCCGTCTTTGGCGATCAGAAGTGTAATTTTTGACTAAATTGAAACATTATTAAAACAAGTTTATTTAAAATAAGTGGGGAGCGTAGCTCAGTGAGAAGACATTAGCTCTCGCACCGGAGTCCCGGGTTCGCTTCCCATCCCAAGCGAGAAAAATTTATTTCATTTGATTTGACTACAAATCATTTGAAATAATAGGGATGGGGTCTAAATGGCTAGATGCCGAGAAGGCCAAAAAAAAAAAAAATTTAAAATAAGTATTTCGACTCTGGCGGATTTTATTCAAAACTCCCAAGACGCATGCAACATGGATACTTTGCTTAATTATAAAATTTGAGTATCTAAAGTTTTTTAGTTATTCCCTTAACCCATATTTTTTGATATTTCACTTGAAATTGATTAAATTTATTGTGAAAAAATCCTAAATTCTATGAAGATCAATTCCAGTTAAAATCTCATAATATTTACATAAATTTCTTCGAAGAGATTTTTATTGCTTTTAAATGTCTGTTTTAATGTTTTTCCTAAAATTGCCATTAAAATAGAAGATGCCTTATTAGCTTGAATCAAGAGTTCATTTCACAATAAATTGAATGGATTTCAAGTGAAATATCAAAAAATGTGGGTTAACTAAATAACTCAAAAACTAAACATCTTTCGATACTCAAATTTTATACTTAAGCTAAATACTCCACTTCTTAGTCGTCAGTACTAGTTATTTTACTGATGTACTTTTCTAATTTTTTTTCGATATTAAAATAACCAACCAAGTGTTTTTGATTTACCTATTTCTTTTTTGGCCATCGAAACTTTCTAGTTTTTCATTTAAAAAAATTTGTTTTAAATATTATCAAGGAAGGGTTGGTCCCAAAAGTTCCTGCTAATGTCAAGCCCCCCCCCCTCTCCCTCCCTATACAGAGGCAAATCCTGGTTACGCCACTGAACATGGAGATGGGTGAGAGAAAGGCCAAGGAGGATATATATTTATCTCCAGACAGCTATACACTCTTGAAGTAAAAAAAAAAAAAAAAAAATATTATCAAGAGAGATTTAACATGCAGCTAAGGATGGGCTGGCGCTAACTAACCTAAGACTTTCTAGTAATATTTCTTTCTATAAATAACAATACCTATTTCTATCTTGTGTTTCTCTCTTTCTCTGTGTGTTGAATAAAGAATTTAGGCGGGTCGTCAGAATAAATGATTTGGATTGGTTCATTATAAGCAGCAAAGAAAAAATAAGTAAAAACAAAAATAGTTTGAGTTAATAAAAGTTACATCATCTGTAGGGGAGATGTTTGATGGACCCACCTTCACGCTTACTTTAATAGTAATAATATCTTTAAGCCGACTAATCGGTTGATAGATAATAAAATATGAATTTTTTTATTATGGAACACATTCCATATAAATATTCATTTTAATATTAGCATAAATATATATAATGATTATGTCATGGTATATAAATAATTATGAAAAGATATAGTGAAAGAGAGAAAAAAAATAGATAAATTGGATGAAGTTATTTCATTAGTCAGTGATTAGTAAAGAGAGTTTTTAAGAAAAAAAATTTCATATTTTATATTTACAAAAAAAAAAAAAAAATTATGAATGAAATGTTAATTAAAAAAGAAATAGATGATGTTTTGGCGGTCAAGGACAAACGTAATATAAAATTTCATTTGAATTTTAATTAGGCTACTTTCCCATATTTATAAATTTTACATCTTGAACTGTCGGAAACTAAATACATGTAGACACAAAAAATCTGGTGTGACAAGCACAGAACACAACTTTAGAATCCCGAAGGTAAGAGAAAGTTGTGTGCTGTGCGCCAGTCACACCAGATTTTTTATATTTTGTATTTCCTCCGTCCCTGGAATTTTTTTTATCGCTCATTTTGAAAGAGATTTGAATAATAGAATAACTAATAGACATTTTATTATTATTATTTAAATACTCAATCAACAAATTGACTTGACATACCCCCTCACCGGAAATAAAACGAGGTCACTAGTATTAGGGTGTAGGCTATAGCGAAGCTCCCTAAATAATTTTAATTAATTCATGTTTCAACAGGTTCTCTCGAATAGTGTCCATCAACATCACAGGTGATAATTTCTTTGAAGTAAATTTAAGATATTGGACTAACTAATTTAAATGAGGACTTGAGGAAAGTGAGTACAAGAGAATAAAGTGCGAAAATGTACCAAGTTTTTGAAAATAATGTGAGCGATATTATATAATACAAAATAGTATATTTTTTCATATTTTCTATAAGATAAAATGACTTAATGACTCTGATACGGAAAAAAAAGAAAATGAATAGGGGAACTAACAAGTGACATTATGAACGCGTTGCCATAACAACCCTGTAGGGGCCGAACCCCCTTTTAGTCAAATGCTCGTTCGTGCCCGCCCGAATAAATCATGCAACACGAGGTTCCCTTGAATGTGCAACTAAAGGGCGGGAGAAAGAGAACTTGGATCATTTCAAAAGGGAGAGTTCGTTCGACCTCAGTTATGTAAAAGTATGTGAATAGCCTGACTGACTGAACTGATAAGATAAAGTTCATCAACATCAAATATTATCATACCAACTCTTCCTGTACAAAAATCGATGGAATAAGTAAGTATATATTTACACATTGAATTCCCAAATGTCAATCTGGCTGCCCTAATTTATTACTTCCGGGTGACAATTTTAAATATAATAAAAGAATTTCTATAAATATATAATTCATTGAAATATAATAAGTTGATAATATCACACCACGTTAGGTGGCCTATTTAAATATATTAATTAAAAATTTAAGAATATAATTATAACAAAGATAATGAGGTTTAAGATTTTAGTGTTCAGTATTTTTATTAGTCTTTCGGCATCTGAGGCCATATAGACTTCAAACGAGTCGTATTTATTTACCAAGGTGGCCATTTGATTTAAATAAATATTCGTCAGACTGCCTGGAATCCGAACCCATTCCCTGTGGCTTTTGAGGTGGTCAATATTGACAGCTTCTTTAAACTCTCGAGTTACAGAAGGGGGAAAGGGGAGTATTGTTCAATATAATAGAAATCAATTTATTAGCAAATCTTCCCAGGAAAATTCACTAGTAATGGAAATTTTTGTAATCAGATAAATGAAATTCGAATTGTGTAAAATAAAGTTGGTGTGAAAATTTTTCAATAGATTTCTACTCAAACATGAATCGAAAAATAATGAAGAAATCATTTAATTTGTTGTCAACGTCAGATTTTTCAAAAATCGAATAAAAATGTTATGAGAGTTATTTATTATTATATAATTCTTTAGTACTTTAACCACCTCGAAGGTCTAAGTACTCTGTGACAGTCTCAGCACCCATTTGGGATTAATTATACAGGAGAAAAAATTTTCCAAGAAACAATTTTATGTCACATTTAGTTTAATAATTAATAATATGAATAAAAGAGAGAGAGAGAGAATTGGCATGGAAATGGACAAAACTCTGAAGCTATCGTCGCCGGCCTTGTAACATTTAAATATCCTCGCATGATGTCATCATGACGCCATGGTGATAGGTACTGGGTCAAAGGAGAGTATTACTCAAGTAAATTTCAGGTAATGCATTCAGTCTTTCATGAATATTTTAAATTGTAGTGAAAAAAAAAAATATTTGAGACAATTATTGGAATAAGTAGGGTACAAAATTTTTAATTAAATTCTGACATTTACTATGAGTGAGGACCGAAAGTTTAGGGTAGTGATAAGGTTTAAGTAGTTCTAGTCAAGAATTGAGGGAGTCCCAAGGCCGCAAACAGGCAGCTCTGCAGTATTATGCCCTCTCACCCTCTGACGCCACGTCCCCGAATTGGCTGCAGTTGCGAGGAGAAGGGGGGAGGGGGTTAGTTTCTTGGCCGTCAGCCAAACAACCACCAACCCCCAAGTCTTTGTCATCGGGTTTTCCAACTCGCGGGATCCTCGCTAATTTATTTTTAAAAAGATTTTAATTTACTACAGAAGATTTGATGGAAATGACGGAAAGAAAGAGGATTCCAAATAAGATCAGTGCGAGTTTAAATTTAAGCTTTAATTTAACTAAAGGCCTAAAATAAAATTTATCTTTTGATTCAGCTTCGGTATCAGTGATTTTTCCATCAAGATTTTCTTCTTTCAACCTTGGGGCCAAATGAGTTTTTGACCTCTCAAGATATGGATTTTTAGCAACGTAACTAAATTTATCCTCTTTAAATCTTTTTATCAAAGCATACTTACTTCAAGTAGATAATTAAGTAAAAGTTTATATTCAGCATTTTTACTTTCCCGCCAATATATTATAAGTAATACAAGGGGAATGCATATCGACCCCAGAAATGAAAAAAATATTTAGTGTGTGTACGTATATGTGTGTAGGTGATGTGTTTTTGCTTATATCTCTGCAACTATTCATCGGATTGGGATGAGGTTTGGCAAATTTGTAATCCTAAATGGGCCTAAAAAGTTATTAAAACTAGAAGGGGATCGGACCGCAGTGAGCGGAAAATTATTATCACGAACCATGGTTGAACCACATCTTTTGAAACTCACAAGACAGTCATAACAAGTTAACTTCGTTGCCTATTTTTTTATATAGTAATTGGCTGATCCAATTTATTTATTATTATTTATTAAAATTTAAGTTAGATGTACCGGTACATTATTTTTTTGGTGAAAGATTTTAGAACAAATTGGCTGTAGCTCTGATAGAAGAAGAAGGAAGGTAGGAACAGCCCTGGGTCATTCTTTATCTTCTTTAAGAGATTTTTTAAAATTATGAGAAGGTTCTAAGTAAATTTTTTGAGAGGGTTCAAAGGAATACATTAAGAATAATGAATACTTAAAAAAGTTTTATAGTAAATAATATCCAGACTAAACTTTAAAAACTACTAAATTTAAGGAAGTTTATTATTACAGACAGGTTCATGAGTAAATTGTTCAAATGTCATATTGTCCATAAATTTTTAAGATGTTATTTTTCTCAAGAATATTTGAAATGTTTATTTTTGAGACGTTGATGTTAACACGTTAGCATTATTTTTATTATTAAACTGGGCTTTCCTCATCAAGTCTGAAACTCTCAGTTTATTTATTTTTTATATTTTTTTATATTTTTTATTTATATTTTTGTTGATTCATTTTAGTCTTTTGGGCAAAGTAGAATGCTTAAATTAAATTAAATTTTTTTTTTAAATTTAATTTGTAGTAAATCAGTTTGATCTAATGAGTCAAAGGAAGTTAGTTGAGTCATTTACTAAAATAACAGATGAAATAACATTAGAAATATTCAAAAATAAAAAAAATCTAGTGGCACTGGTTGCACAGTTGTTTTGTGCTCGTCACTCCAGATTTTCTGTGTCAATATGTTTAGTTTCCACCAATATTGATACTTGGATATTAAAAGGTCGCAAAGGACAAAACAAGCAAAAATATAGTAGAGTTATATACACTAGAAATGTTCAGCTTTTTATTAACGAAATTATTAATAAAAACGTCACCAAAGAAAAAGCACAAGTACACTCACTGGTCGAAAAAAATGGACTTCAATTGAATTAAAAAGCGAACTCTATCTACGAGAAGCTTATATATCCTCTCTGAACATTTGACCACAGGCACTAACTTTATTAAATATTATTAAAAAAAATATTTCTAGAATCTCATATCTTTCTTTATACTTGTAAAAGAAAAAGAAGTCTATTTTTTCGACCAGTGAGTGTACTTGTGCTTTTTCTTTGGTGACGTTTTTATTAATAATTTCGTTAATAATGAACAGATTTTTACGAATGAATAATTTTTAGAAAGCCAAAGAACTATAGAATATCGTAAATATATGTTTTTTTCATTCAGGGATACCTAAAATTGTATTAGGGGTGACCAAAGAAAAAAAAACTGAAAAAATTCGATTTTTCTAAACTTTTAGCCGTTTGCGGCACGTCTAAATGACCTCCGATTGGGATGAAACTTTAAATTTATATGTATTATAGCTATCTGCAGATTTTTAAAGGGTGTCGCCTTAAAAAAATCCAGGTAATATAAAATTAGAGCCGCTTTAGAGCACATTTTCTATTGAAATTTTATTTTCTCTATAGCTCTAAAATCTGACGTGATGGGGCAAAACTGATGGCACTTTTGGAATCAGCGCTGCCCAAATACCCAGAAATAGCTTCAAATTCTCAGTCAACAAAATCACTGTTGCCCAGTGTAATTTATAAAAGGTTTGATTTTAGATTCGGAATATGAAGAGAAAGAATCTAAATTGGTTTATGAAACCAATTAAGAACAGATGGACCGTCAAACAATGAATGGAACAATTCCATTAAGGAAGAATAAATTCAATTTATCATTTTATTATGTTAGCTGTTCAATCGATTAAAATGATAAGGAATAAAAATTAAAAATTAATTCTCATCTATTAAATCATTATCAGATGCAAAATAAACTAGCAATAAGAAATGGGCGGCTAATCTAGTGCATTTACCCGGAATGCTTATTCATTCAATGACATTTTTATCGAGGAAGTTACGAGATGCATCAATAATAAAATGTTTATTTTCCTGGACCTTTGTGTAAAAATAGGATAATTTCTAAAGCGTGTAAATATAAAAAGCAACAAAAAATTGAATAAACGGATCTATTTGTAAACAGATTATTAATATTTCGTGGCCTAAATAAAAAAAAAAAAAACTTGTTTTTAAGAAGGTAGAGATGAGCAAGCAAGCTCATTTGCAAACTCTTCAAAATAAACCTCAGAAGAAAAGAGAAAGGAGTGTGAGCAACTCTCACCACTATGGGCACTATTTAAATATGAGATTCTTAATGTTTATTGTGATTCTTGTTTTAGTGAGAAGAAAAAAAAAACTTGAATGAGTCAGAGATATTTCTAAATAGAATAATAATCCTTTGGGAGAAATAAGTTCTTGCTTTTAACCTAGTTTATTTTTTTCGCTTCAGGGGCTACAAATTCAATTCAACTTTTTAAATTCATTTGATAAATTAAGACTAAGGGGTGATTGCTTCACTTCTAGTCAATTAGCAAACTTAACAGGCAAATAGCAAATCATCGATATAGACTAGTAAATAACATTGATTGGCTCCCCTCCGCAGGTACAGGTGTTATTTACCCCACTAGTTACTGTATTAGTTATTTTTTACTTTACTTTTGTAAATTCCAATGAATTCCGCGAGAAAATAGTGATTGAATTGCCACAAGTCCGACGTACAATAAGACATAGGGTGCAAACCTGCCTTTATACTGAACTTTGGGTCTTAGTTAACTATAATCTGGGCTCATTTAATCATATGATTTGCTTAACTAGTCTCAAAGACTTAGCTAAATGAGGGAAAGCTCTCCGAGGAATAGCTAGTTAATTATATGTGAAGTAACAGGCTCTAAAAAAATTATTTTTTGAGAACGAAACATCGAAAATAAAATTTTATCTAATTTTATTTCTGGTTATCATTCTAATACTTTCTCTTGTCTATATATGTTAATATAATATATAGAAAGTATTGTATTAATGTCAAAAATTCGATGTCGAGACTTTGACGAAAATACAAGACCACACACCCCTGAGTCCAAAAAAGTGTCTCTGAATTGTGAGTTCAAAATAAGCAAGAAGAAATGAGCTACGAGGTTGAAATTTTATATTTGAGTTAGGTACCCCACTGAGGCGTAAAAATAAACTTTTAAATAATATCGGCCAAAAAGTACTAGTACTTTACTGATGTACTTTTTCAGAATTTTTTTTTTTATTTTCTCAAAATTCGCTCCAACGATTTTGATTAAAATTCATTAATTAATTATTTTTTAGATACTCTTTAAATATTTTCCATTTTTATAAATGTTAGATCTAGAATTATAATGTATATATCAACACGATGACACAACTATCAATTACCGAAGAGAAAGTGTATTGTGCGACCAATCACACCAGATATTTTAATTATATATTTAATAGGCCCCTACAAAGAATAAAGTACGTAATTTAAATTACGTCTCATTTGTGTGCTGACCACATTTTATTTCAATATTAAATTTGTTCTAGTACGTAACAGAATGGTGCTTTTGAAAAAGTTTACACTTCCAAGAGAAAAAAAAATAACCCCATAAAACGTTAAGCTTTAATGGGGAATTGTTTGTTTTTGCTTGTCACCGGGAACGTCATTTAAGAATATCGGGGTCCATTCAGTCAACCGTGAAAAGAAATTCAATCTGATGTTAAAGTCTTGATTTTAAGATGAGATCAAAAAAGTTAGAAAAACATTAAGGTCATTGACTGAAATTTTGTCTCTAAGACCTATTGTGTTTAAAAAATACAATCATTTTATCTCGAAACATATTTTTGATATTGAAAGAAAAAAAAATGTCTTCTTTGAATTAATTTATTTAAGATCTTTTTCGGCATCTGAGGACATTTAGACCCCACCCGTGTTTATTTAAATTGATGCGAACCCTTGACCTTTGGCACCAGAAGCAAATGCTCTACCTCTGAGCCCTAGGTCAAGCAAAGGCCTTTGAATAAATTGTCCCAATTAGATCCTAACTAATTTTGCTTTAGAGCTGATAAGAGGAGACAATTTTTTTTTTATTATAGAGGAAAAAAGATTATCTTTATCACTAAGCTGTTATTTTGATACATTGAATGAGAAATAATTTTGTCCCAAACTGAAATAAGTAATCAATATTATCTTTAGCTGGTCAATTCTTTTTACTTTCTCTTACCTATGTATATATGTAATATATATATAGAGAGAAAGTATTGGATTCATGTCAAAAATTCGATGTCGAGATTTTGATGGATCTTCACGTTTTGAGGTCCCCTGAATCCAAAAAAGTGGTTTTCGCGACATGGTCTGTCTGTCTGTGTGTCTGTCTGTCTGTCTGTGTGTGTGTCTGTGAACAAAATATCTCAAGAACGAAAAGAGCTAGGAAGTTGAAATTTTATATTTAAGTTAGGCACCCCCATGGGACGTGACACGAAGCTTTTGAACAAAATTTGCCAAAGAGTACTAGTACTTTACTGATGCACTTTTTCAGTTTTTTTCGATTTTCTCTAAATTTGCTCCAACGATTTTTTTTTAAAATTCAAAAATCAATTATTTTTTAGATTCTCTATAAAATGTATATTCTCATTTTGTGATTGAAATCTTCTGAAGACCACTTTACTCTTGTACTCCATAGAAAAGATAGGAGAAATGGTTGCCATGGTAACAAAATATAAATATTTTGCCATACTTATAAATTTTACATCTTGAATTCAATTGTACCCTACTGTCGGAAACTAAATACATGTCGACACAAAAAATCTGGTGTGACAAGCACAGTACACAACTTTCGATTACCGAAGGTAAGAGAAAGTTGTGTGCTGTGCGCCAGTCACACCAGATTTTTATATACTGGGTTGGGCAAAATCCTTTAAAAAGGATCCGCAGATCCGGGAGGTTTGGATGATCCGATCCGGCTGCTGCAAAAGGATTAGCGATCCGACAAACTCAGTCGATCCGGTCCGCTAATCCGAAATGTTTAGAAAAAAGGAAAAAAGAATACTAACAAATAATTTAATAAATAGCTAAATCAATATTTCAAAATTTTAGGAAATTTTCTCTACTGATGATTGATTCTTTTTGAAAATCTATTTTCCCCTCTTTTTTTCCTTATGATTGAGAAAGGGCCCGACCCCTCTGTGCCCTTCTACTTCGCCTCTGGAATATTTGATAGCTCACAATCAGCTTAGTCTTTTTCAAAAACTTTTAAATATTAAATTTGAACAAGATTGACTTTTATAAGAAAGTTTTTTTTTTTCAAAGGTAAAGTAAGATTTCACTATTTATTTTCAAGTGAATTTTTTTTCCTTTCAAAATAAGATTCACATTCATTTTTTATTACTATAAAAGACAATTTATAATTTAAATTCATGAAAAGCTTGGGAAAAAATTATTATTGTGTAGGTTTGAATTTTATATATTAAAAAAAAAAAAAAAAAAAAAAAAAAACTAAATGATTTCTGATGCAAGATAAAATTAAGGTATTTTTAAACTGTTTGATCTTTAAAGTGATTTAATGCAATTTATCCCTCTAATAATCAAGAAAAAAAAATTACAAAAATATAGATCAGGTCAAATTTATATTTAAAAAAAAAAGAAAAGATAAATAAGTCTTAACATTTTTCCAGTTCAGTCTTTAAATATTGACCTTATTTTCATTTTAATATGATCCCCAAAGAACGAAAGGTCGATCCTCTCTAGTGGTATAGGGAACTTTTTTTTGACTACCTAAGCAACTCTAATTTCCCCATTAACCCTCCTGGGACATATTATTATTATTCATTTATACTAAGGGGCATTGACGAAGCCATTAGCTGTTAAAAACTCATCCCTAATTGTTCTACTTAAAAATCAATTCCCTTCAAGTGGGGCGTTAAGCCTTTGGGTCTAAGAGTGAATAATTATAAAAGAGAGTATTTAAACATCTGAATTTATTAAAATATTTGATGAAATTAATGTTCCATAGTTCTAGCATTTGTTGATTTTAGTATGGCATGAAATTTTCCCTTGCTTAAATTTTATATAAATAGGTGAATGTGTATATTTTGAAATTCTTGAACTTGAGTTCAAAATTCCAACCAATGTAAAGAATTGAGAGTTATATAAGGGTATTACTAACAAATTAAAAGAAATTTTTATCTCAGAGGAAAAAAAAAATTGTTGAAATGATGAGATAAGTATAAAATTAAAACCTAATTTGCTATCAAATAAGATAGTGAGAAGACAAAAATTCAAAAATTAACTTTAAAAATCAAATATTCCTAGAGATCATATTAGTTAAAAAAGAAAAAAAGCTCCATATGACATCTTATCAAGCCAAGGTCATCTTTACAAAGAAGAATAGAATAATGAGGGAGAATGATATTTCTAAAAGAGCAGTCTGCTTTTATAGACATGCCTTTTCTTCAACAAGATCCTTAAAAAACCCGAAAAAGGTCAGTATAATAAAATAATGACAGAGTCTTGTCTAACATTTAATAGTTCTAGAGGACGTTGGAATTAATGATTATATAAATAGGAGAAACTTCCAAAAAAAAAGTATTAAGTTTTGAAAAAAATATTACATGTTCTTAATCTACAGCTAAATAAATTTATTTTTCTTGCTTTTGAATAATTAAGATTAATTTACAAACACTTTTTATTGTTATTTCCGTAGTAATTTTGTTAATAGGTCTATTTTTGAATGTCTAGGTAAATATTATCTAAATATAATTAACTCAAAATAACATTTATATTATAAAAGGATTTCCGATGTGATGGGATTAAAAATTGTGATTCCGCTATTGCTGACTCGGCCGTTTTGGAAATCTGTTTAAAAATATTCGAAGGCTTCCCGGAATAGACATGCAAGAAGAAGCGAGGAGAACTTGGCAAGCTTGCTTGCTGTCAATGCATTCATTGCATTCGATATGTATATACAGAATATATATTAAGTGAAGGGGCAAGGCGATCTATAGTTTGAGAGCAAACGCTTAGCGGTGCTTCTTTCGTGTTTACAAATACATAACTACTGTGTTCAAAATATAAAATTGATCAGCAGGAAATTCCTTTGATTCATTTCTAAACCCAGAAAGAGTTAATTTAAATTTGAATAAACTGAGAAATTAATCCAAGAAACTAAGTAGATGCGCACAGCCAGGGGATTGAAAAAATTATTTAAATTCTTTTAGTCTACAATATAATAAGAGGCATCTTTTTGTGTACGGGAAGAGCTCTGAATGTGTTGTTTTTTCTAAAGAGAGTTCTTCCCGTTCACAAAAAGATGCCTCTTATAAAATGTATATACCTGTACATATATTCTATATATTAGAGGACAACATCTATGTGATTGCTTAAAAACCTATGGTCTCGAAGAAGGACGCGATTGGCGTCCGAAACGTCGACCAAAAGAATTTAAATAATTTTTTATTCTCCTGGCTGCGCATCTACCTACCTTACGATTAAAAAAATGTATCGTGGGTCACGAAGGAAGAAGCAGAAAAGAAAATCCAAGATTGAGAAACGCTGGATCTAATGAAGATAATTTATTGGAATTTCGGAACCCATCACAATAGCCCTCAGACAAATCTACGAGAACGAATTGCTGTCCTAAGGAAGGGACGTAAAGAAGGTTTCCCTCTCAGTGATGCATTCTTAGAAATGAGTAGGCTACATGCTGGTGATGAGAGAGTCCCTCAAACTAGGACATCCTCCCTACCCGAAATCACCCGGGATCACGATAGTTTAAGTGTTCACCCTCCAGATGATAATACGAGTTCGAGATGAATAAAAAAGCAAAAATTTGACAAATAATTTCGAAACAAAAAATTCTGTCTGCTGAAGTGCTGGGTGTGAATTATTAAGAAGAAGGATTAGAAATCATAAATTAAAGAAATGATTAACTTTAGTTGTTACATCATATCTAAAAATAAACAGTTACATAGCATGACTGGTTGTAGTTTTTAAACTCATATAAAAAAATGTAAATGTTTTCTATTTTCTAAATCATTAAAATTAAAGGAAAAAAAAGTAGATTGCTTTTAAATATTTAGAAAATTTAGCTAGATTAATAAAATTTGGTTTCTTGATAGTAACATTATTTGAAAACTTGAGAAATAATAATAACTATCTAGAATTGTTAAAGTTGACTTGTGTAACAAGCGAATAAAAGGTCGTTGAAAGAGACAACTTTAATAACGAGATATCATCTAATAAATGGTTCATGTAAAATCAATATGGCAAATGAGTCAAAAAAAAAATTAAAAAATAAGTTATTATGCATCAAGCTTTCCAATTTTATAACTAGTACTTGTTATTTTAAATAGGTTAAAAACAAATCTACTTTAATCCCAAAATGTAGGTTAGAAGTCTTATCTCAATTTATTAACCAAGTGATTAAAATATATTTTTATTCGTCTAGGCGAGGAGATTTAAAGACGATCTAAAAAATTAATTGATTTATGAATTTTAATCAAAATCGTTAGAGCGAATTTTGAGAAAACCAAAAAAAAAAAAAAAAAAAAAAAAACTTAAAAAGTATATTAGTACTCTTTGGCCGATTTTGTTCAAAAGTTTATTTTTATTTTGACTGTCCGGGAGGGTACCTAACTTAAATATAAAATTTCAATCCGGTAGCTTAATTTCTGCATGCTTAAAGACGTCACACACAGACCAATTTGCGGGACCCACTTTTTTTGGACTCAAGGGACCTTATAACATGTATATCCATAAAAATCTCGACATCGAATTTTTGACAGGATCGCAATACTTTCTATATATTTCATATATTAGTAAGAGAAAGTAAAAAGATCAGAACCCTTATTAACAGAGGGGAAATATTTATTTAAATTCAAAATTAATTTCTAGATAACTGAGCCCTACTGCCATCATATATTATTGATACAAAGATCTACAATTTAAGGTCCATCTATACACCATTAATCACAAGATGGGAATTTTATAACAAGTGGGTCAAACCATTTTATTTCAAAATTAAAATAAAATTCCTAATGAAAATTTTTAAAAGAATATCTTATTGTCAAATTGGAAATTTATTTATCGAGTAACAATGTAAACTAAATTGATTATTTCTATCCTTGTTGAGTGTTGAGGAAGAGGTCTGTTGATGGGGGCGGCGACGGCAGCGGCGGCGGCGGAACGGCTGCCGCCCGTTTGCGATCAATAGCGTGAGGCCTGAAGAGGGCGGCCGCCGCCTCCACCGCCGCCCGCCGTTCTTGTCGTTGTCGGCGACGACGCTAGGAAAGGCATATTATACTCAAACACATACACACACATACATCGACCCACACTCTCACCACTTATGACCTATAGGAGAGGAACAATCCCTTTACTCGCGCTCTTAGGGCGTTAGGAACTCAACAGACAGCTCTTTCCGCACTATAACGTCAAGTGTCACTGAGGACGAGTTTTCATAATAAGGAAAAAAAAATTTGTCAAAATTAAAAATAGCAAGCTTTGAATCTGACAGCTATTTCAAAAATAGATTTTTATTATTAAAATTTCCAATCAAATATTAATAAACTTAAATCACATAAGGTGAGAGTTTTTGTAATATTATAGGATTTCAAACACATTTCACTTAAAATACCTAAAAATTATTATGAATAATTCCACCTAATTCAATAATTAAGAATTTTGTATAGCCTATTAGAAAACTAAACCACAAAGTAGGATATGATAAACGTTATCAGCTGATATCGGATATACAGTTAGATGTTTGTTCACACATACATCCATATTTAGTTGTATGTTAATTTAATTGATGATTTATTAATAAAATATTTATAAAGATTTTGAGGTCAGCTAGTGTGAGTAGTGATTCATTTAGTCACGACTAGATAGACAATCTTAGACGGGATCTATCCAGGCACTCTCTCAGGGCGGGTTCAATGTCCAGGCATCGATTGGCATCCTCGTGGTACCCGAAGGGAATTTGGTTTATTATCATTAAAAGATTCATTTATATTGTGATCTAAATTGAATCATGCCGTCATAGGCTATTTCAAGCTGTGAGATAAGGAAGGAGTACGACAACACACCAACTACTGATCTTAATATAATAAAATATAACCAGTTTTACTTTAAATGACTCATCAACGGATTCCATTATTACGTCAGTTTCAAATTTAAAATTAAATAAATAGAAAATTTTGTAATTTTTTTAAAAAATTCTTACCAGAGGTGAGCGCGAAGTGGTTTGGGAGTTGGTAAATTGTTCACATACACCTTCGTAACACTTTTTCACATAAAATTTGATCGTGATTAAGCTATAAAACACTTCACTTAGCTCGACTGATTGCACGAAGGTATAGAATCATGCCGGCGTCCCGAACTCGACTGGCCGCTGCCGCGGCAAAGAGAAACATAAGGCGACACTAGCGCTCTGACGGCAACAGCCGCAATCCCCCTCCAACGGCATCATTTGGCAAGGAAATTATATTCTTTGATATTTGGATTATATAGATAATAGTTAGGTCGAGGTAATCGAAAACTAATATTTATTTAATTAAATAATAATAGAATATGAACAAAAATAAATGCCGGTATTTATTTTTGAATATATTACTCAAGATAAAAAAAATTATAGTCTTCATTCCTGAATCGGATTAAAAGAAAATGCCAAAAAATGACGAGTCTAAATAAAAATTAAAAGAAAAAGATGTAAAAAAAGAGAGGATATTGGATCAAATAAATTCCCAATTTTCAAAAAAATATAACTATCTGACCAACTTCCTGGAGTAAAAAAATATTAACAGTACAAAGCCCCTCACAAAAAAAATTGCAAATGAAAAATCAAAATGCAGTTGTTGCTAGTAGTGACAATGCGCTTAATTAAAGGCAAAGGATTCGTTTCCCTTTCTTGGGCGTTAAATTAATTTAATATGAAATGATGAATGTCTTTCATAAAATTGATCATTCTTAAATGATAAAAAGCAAAAAATATCTGATGATCAGGACCTGAGAGCCCTGGGGCTACATAATAATACGTGCCCCATCTATAATTTTAAAATTTGAACTTAAATAACCTTGGGAAAATTTCATGAAAATTATTTTTTATTAGAATTTTATTGTGCTCAAAGGGAACTGGGATCCGCGGAGGGCCCGGGTCCTGGGATATAGCCCCCTGCCCCGCGGGCCTGGCTATGATGCCTTAGACTTTAAAAATCTGGTGTGACTGGTCGCACAGCACACAACTTTCTCTTACCTTCGGTACTCGAAAGATGTGTTTTAATCAAAATCCTTAGAGCAAATTTTGAGATATTCGAAAAAAAAAAAAAAACTGAAAAAGTGCATCAGTCAAGTACTTGTACTCTTTGGCCGATTTTGATTAAAAGCTTATTTTCACGCCTCAGGGGTATGCCTAACTTAAATATAAAATTTCAATCTCCTAGCTCAATCCCTTCATGCTTTAAATTGAACACGCACAGACAGACAGGCAGACCATGTCGCGAAAACCACTTTTTTGGATTCAGAGAACCTGAGAACGGGTATGTATATCCATCAAAATCTCGAGTAAAAATCTATGGTATTTATTAGGAACCGAAACCGAATATTCGGTTTCGGCCAAAAATCATGTTTGCAGTTTCGGCCAAAAAGTAGCCGAAACCTGAGTCTGAAAAGATGGGATGAGACTCGCATGCAAAAAAAAAAAGGTCAAATGATTTGCACTTGAGGGAGAAAAATATTTAGTCTCCCTATAAAAAAGGTAAAATGATTTTCACGGGAGGGAAAAAATTTCAAAAAAAAAAAAGATAAAATGAAAAAAATTTTTTTAGGAAATACAAGTTTGGTTACGGTTTCGGCCGAAACAAAGGTTGAGGCCGAATAGTCGGTTTCGGTTGAAAATCTTGTTTCGGTCGGACCATAGTATTTATAAAATATGTAATAAATAAACCTATTATAATTTTACATAAGAATGAAGGTATTAGTATATTTTTAAATTTTACGTAAATCGAGATGAATAAATTACATAAATAGGAATTCAATTTCTTTTGTAGTGAAGAAATAAAATAACTCACTAACAATAAATGATTTTTTAGTTGTAATAAAGAGTATTTTTGAAAAATCCAAGATTTTAAGAGACTAATTTATATTCCTGTCGAAATGCACGGAGCTGGTTGGCCAATGCATCTAGGTCAGCCGGTTTGGCTTCAGAAGGTAAATTTCAGCCATAAATGGTATTTCAATATAATTCAATTTTATATGAATCATAAAAATATCTTCGTTTTTGCCATCAATATAAAAGAGAGAAAGATATCAAATTAGAGAGGAGAGAAACTTTTGGAGCGATGATAGAAGGATGAGCTGGGCAATCCAACAAAATTCTGATAAATAATTCCCATTGGAGGGAATTAATTAAAACAACTTTCTGTCTGACTGCTTTTCATATGATGTCATAATATATCTGACTCTTTTTTTTTCTCCCTCCTTTCTTGGAAATAAAATAATGGAAGGGGAGAGGTTTTCTACAAAAGTGAATTTTATTTAATACATCATCTTAAAAAAGAGAGCAAGTTAGATAATATAGGAATAATGGAAGAACACTATTTCATTTCTTCTTTCATAATAGCTTGCCCCTTGGATAATGAACAAAATTTTGGGGATAACAATTGCTGTCCTGCTCCTTTTTAAAAAATAACATTAAGATTTAAGAATACTTCGAAATTGCGAAAAACTCAAAATACGTTTGATCTCTCTAAAAGAAGCAAAGACAATTCTAAGCAAGGTGGACCGAGAAGAAAAAAGTAAAAAATCTACATTTGATGTGTGCAATATATGACTTCCTTGTACGACTTGTATTTATTTTATCAAATAGGCTATATTAAAAACTATTCGATATTTCAAAAAACTAAAAATTAAATTAAATACAACTCATTTAAGTATTCACAATCAAAATTTTAAAATTGGAAATTTTTTTGTAAAATTCAAGTGCCCTACTGACACAACCGATTGTAACCAAAAAGCGAGATGCACAATAGGGTGTGTCGTTTCGCCACTTTTTTCGGAGCGAAATGTAATACTCGGCAAAAGTGGCCTACCCAGATGGACATGATAGATATAATTTTTTTTTTTTTTAATCGGACAATATATTCTGTGAGAATTCGAAAATCCCAAAATTGTCATTAAGTTTAGTTGGGTTATAAAGCGACCATATTTTTTGATAACGAGATGTCACTTGCAATGAAAACTGACAAACTCAAAAATCAAAATGTCAGTTATATGCCCCTGGAAGGCCCAGAGATGCCCCTCTGGGGCAAATTCAGTGCAATTGATATACAATTTTCCCTATTTTCGGCCCCAGAGGAGGCATCTCTGGGCCTTCCAGGGGCATATAACTGGCATTTTGATTTTTGAGTTTGTCAGTTTTCATCGCAAGTGACATCTCGTTATCAAAAAATATGGTCGCTTCAAACTAAACTTAATGACAATTTTGGGATTTTAGGTCGAAATTTCAAAACTTTGAGCTAAAAATTCTCACAGAAGATATTGTCAGATTTGAAAAAAATTTTATATCTGTAATGACCATGGGAGTGGGCCTATTTTGCCGGGTATTACATTTCGCTCCGAAAAAAGTTGAACAAAGAATTAAAAAAGAAGCGACGATACATGTAGTTTACGAATAGAATTATCATTTCCAACACACCTGTTATTTATCGAAATATCTTTAATAAAGAGAATAAAATTAAATTATTATAATTATGTTTTTTTATTTTTAGATAAACATGTATGTACTAATTTTTTTTTTACAATTGATATTTGATAGAATAATTCGGGGCTCTGTCTGGGCGGCGGCTATATTTTACCCAAAAAGTCGGAAACTGTAAAGGAATAAGAAAGGATTTAATGACAGCTCTATAAAAGTTATTTTAGAAATAATTTATTCGTATAATCATCTTTTTGAGAGGAAATAGATTTATTAAAGCATTAATATAAATAGCTACTTGAATTTAACACAATCAATGATATTTAGTAGAATATGAAAATCAACCAAATATGTGAAAAATTTATTATATCAATGACAGATAAATATTTACATTTGATACAAAAATACTCAAAAGCATTTTTTCGTTGAATAATACTTTCAAATCTGATATTAAAAAATTTCGAAAGAATTTGGTATTTTTTTTTTGTTTATAAATCAAAACTAAAAGTTCATTTTTCTATCAATAGGAAGAAACTTCAAACATTTATGTTTCTTGGACCAAAACACAGTCGAAGGAATGACGATAATGAGTCACGTCACGGACATGTGTAAATGCAAACATAACTATGTAAACTATGATGTAACCGGTTGATAAATATCTCTTTTTAAAAGCTTCGGGTGTTTTTCTTAATTGTTTTAAAGAGAAGGTGTGTTAGTATGAAACATTTTTGTAATTATGAATATAATACTTAAATAGTTTTATTTAATATAAATATTAATAGTTAAGCCAAAAATAGATGATTAAATGTAAACAACTTTTTCCTCTACATTTTTAATAAATGATATCATTTCTAATTATTTTTTCCCCAAGCGTTAGAAAAATAAAGGATGAGTTGTGAGTGTGGAACCACCCTTTTTTTGTATTCTAAATATTTTCGATTTTACACCAACCCAGTGGGTATTCTCAATGACAAAACTTTTATTAAAAAAAAGCTTATATTTAGAAAGAAAAACAAATAAGACAAGCATGTAAAATTTTCTCTTTCGTTGACCTTACAACGGCAAGACGAGAAAAAGTAAACTGATGAAAATGAGACCGGGGGTCCTAATATGAGATTAAAATTTTGAAAAATAACCAGGGTTAAATAATTGCATATGATGAGACATTTGAATGGGAATAGTAATTTGTATAAAAAAGGAAAAAAAAAATTTATTAACTTGACATTTCGATAATCTCTTCGTAAAGACTTTCATCATATGCAATTATTTATATTGTTATTTATTAGGAACCGACCGAATATTCGGTTTCGGTTACGGTTTCGGCGAGTTTCGGCCAAAAATCCTGGTTTCGGCCGTAGTTTCGGTTTCGGCCAAAAAGGCGAAACTTTCGGCCGGTCGAAACCTGAGTCTGAAAAAAGATGGGATGAGACTCGCATGCAAAAAAAAAAGGTCAAATGATTGTACTTGAGGGTAAAAAAAGGTAAAATAATTTCCACGGGAAGGGAAAATAATTTCAAAAAAAAAAGGTAAAATGATTTTAATTTTTTATAGGAAATACAAGTTACGGTTACGGTTTCGGCCGAAACTAAGATTGAGGCCGAATATTCGGTTTCGGCTGAAAACCTTGTTTCGGTCGGACCCTATTATTTACACACATAGGATATTGTAAAATTAATAAGTTTATGAACAGACTGTTAACAACTCTATTTACTAAAAAAACTCCAATGCAACTGAAGATGGCATGATTAAATCGGCCGAAACGTTTTGCGAAAAAGGAGTTTAATTTAATAGAGGCTCCTAGCCTGGCTACTTTTCTCTTCAATCCTTTATTCAAACTAAATATATGTCGACACCAAAAAATCTGGCGTATACAACATTCGATTACCGAAGGCAAGAGAAAGTTGTGTGCTGTGCGACCATTCACACCAGGTATTTTTATATTTGGAAACGTCTTTTACCTAAATCTTCTCCATTCCTCCATTATTATTTTTACCTAAATTGTATAAATTCAATAAAGGAAGGACTTGAAAACTCATTGAGTTGGGAGGTATTCAAAAGATATCTCTATATGACAAATGATATTTAATTAACACAATTTAATTTATCCTATTTGATTAATCTTTCCTTTAGCGACGATAATATCCTTTGCAAGTATGTCAGAGTTTCCTCTCTCCTAAAGCAGATGCTAATAAGCTTCCTCGTTTTAATCTGTATGCTGATGAGAGATCGGGTGAATCAGAATGACGTTGGCACTCGAATAGTTGCTTGCTTAAGGGATTCATTCTATGACATGACCAGACAGTTTATTGTCCTAAATAGTCCAGTTGTCTAATGAGTGACAATTGTCTTAAACGGTCGACGACACAAAAGTTTTAGGTCAAATGGACCTAGTCTTTTTTTTTTTTTTTCTTAGATCATGCAATCAGCTTAATACATTCTTGCCCCTTGACCTAACCTTCTTCTATTTATTAATTAAAATTGTTAAATCTAAAATTAAGGATTCCTCTTTTTAATATGCCTAATACTATAGTCTGAAGAATTTTTTAGTTTTTAATGGCAAAATTCGATTTTTAAAATTTAAAATATTAGAGTTGATATTGGATGTAGAGATTCTAGAGAAAAAAATCTAGTCCGACTGGTCACACAGCACACAACTTTCTATTACCCGTCGGCAAGAGAAAAGTTGTGTACCGTACTTGTCACACCAGATTTTTCAAGTGTTTGTATCGAGATATATTTAGTTTTCCATAGCGCCTTAGCTAACTTGACCACTTTCATTTCATAAGTAATAATAAGATAATGTAAAAATGTGAAATACTACATCAGTAAAGTGTGTTTCAAACACTGTGAGAATATACATTTTAAAGAGGATCTAGAAAATAATTGATTTATGAATCTTAATCAAAATCATTAAAAAAAACTGACAAAGTTCATCAGTAAAGTATACTTCAAACAATTTTCACGAAAAATTTTACAGATATACTATTTAAAGAGGATGTAAAAAATAATTGATTTATGAATTTTAATCAAAATCGTTTGAGCCGATTTTGAGAAATTCGAAAAAACCCGAAAAAATACTTCAGTAAAGTACTAGTACTTTTTGGCCGATTTTGTTCAAAAGCTTATTTTAACTGTCCACACAGACAGATCATGTCGCGAAAACCACTTTTTTGGATTCAGGGGACCTCAAAACATGTAATCCATCGAAATCTCGACATCGAATTTTTGACATGATCGCAATACTTTCTCTCTATATATTTCATATATAGGGTAAGAGAAAGTAAAAAAGAGAGTGGGATAAGTAATTTCACCGACACCTTGTTAAACCAACGAATGTGAAGTTTTTCATTTTTTTACTGCCACCTTATTCAAACAATGTCGACACTTGAAAATTTGTTCGATAGCAAATTGTCAATTTGTATTCCTATCTAAAATTCATAAATAGCCTTTGTAAATTTTTGAAAAGCATATATATCTTTTTTTTTTAAATAATTCTCAGATTCAATAGTTTGACAGCTCTTTATCGATAAAAAATTTCCTTTTCAATATTTGGAGGAATGAATACCGGAGGAGGATATTAGAGCGAAAATACTAATATTTATTTATTTAAAAAAGGGCCAAGGGTGCTTCAATTCAACTAACAGAAAAAATTATTAATGAAAAAAGTATGCGGAATTTTTTGTTTTCATACTGACTAATCAATGATGGCCTATATTTATATTATTTACTGAAGAAAACGCTTTAAATTGCAAAGTGCCGTGAGGTTTACAACGGGTCGATACACATACTATATAAGACATTTTTAAAATTGAATAATTAACAAGTGGGAAATTCATTTAAAAAAGAAAGGAAGGTATATGTCCGATAACGCCAATGATACTCTCGTTTAGCTTTATTGACTAAATGATATTATCAGTCAACTTTGAAATTGATTCTTTTTTTTTTATTCTTTATGTCTATTATAAATGGTTAAATTTTAATTAAAATTTTATATTAATCTGACAAAATATTTGATACTTGCTAACCGATATTTCAATGCTCAATCCTTAGTTCAAATAGATATTCCTACATCTTCTAAAGACACATTGATTGCTTAATGTCAAAGGGCAGGTAGCTTCATCTATGGGTAGTTAGTGAAGTCTCTGTTCAGTGGCTTTTTTTTGTAGTGCAGAAACCCTCTACAGTTTTATTCTTGTAGAAAAATATACGACATCTCATCATTTTATTGATAAAAGAAGTAGATTTTTGTTATTTGTTTCAACTTCTTTTAACAATAAAATGATGAGATTTTACAATATGTTAAAGGTTAGGGCCGTTTGAAACAGATAACCCAGTTTTCGAGTATATGTATATGGAAATATGTTGAATTTTTAGCCAAAGTCTCTTAGCAAAAGTTGAGTGTGTGACGGGTAATATAAGAAACACAAGCCTTGACACTAGCATCTTAACTTCACGAATATAAATGACAGAAACAATCTGCAATCTACCGCTTTTTGGAACCAAGTTTTTTAACGCGTATTACGCAGGGTGAATTGGGAAAAAATTAGCCAGTCTTGGCGAGGCCACGCCCACTTTCTCCTCTATTTCCTTCTATTTACTGTAGGTGGGAAATTGCTCGCCGAAGGCGAGCAAGAGGTTCCAGCGGGCGCAGCTCCCTGGCTAGACGGAAAGCCCGCCTTTAAATTATATTTTGAGTTGAAGAAAAGGCGTGAGGCCCACGGGGCGTGGTGTAGAGGTTAGCGTGCTAACCTCATATACCAAACGTCGCGGGTTCGGACCCCAGGCAGTCCGATGATTTTATTTAAGCCATCTGGATACCAGATGGCTTAAATAAAAATGCCTGGACCCTAATATATATAAATTCATAAATAACGGTTATCGTAAATGTCTTATATGGCCTGAGCTGCCGAAAAGACAGTGTGAATGTGTGTGTGAGTGGGAGTGTGAATGAGAAAAAAGTGTGAATGTTTAAAAAAAAAAAAAAAAAAGGCGTGAGAAACTTAGTTCCTGCCGTAACCCCTAAAGCTAACTCTAACGCTCTAACAATGTAGAAAGAGTTTAAATATTAAACAAATAACCAATGATGCTGTTGTTATAATTGTATTGTAAATATAGTTTGGTCATTTTTGGGAATTTCCTTTGAAAATTGGAGGCCAGGTCCCCGGCGTCCTCCTTGAATACGCCAATAACTCCTAAAATAGACTATTATTATTACTTCAAACTTTAAACGAACTTTGTAAAATTTAAGGAATTTAAACTTTTATTGGAAGCAATATTAAAATTACATCCAAAGCAAAATAACATGACATGAAACATAGTTTTAATGTGATTTTAGTTCATTACTTTCAATGAATAAAAGCGAGGTATAAAACAAGATATATAATGGGTTGATGAACAAATAATCAAATTATTATAGGTATGCCAGCATTCTCTTCTTGATAATAATTCAAAAAGCCATTAATCAAATAAAGATAATGTACTAATGCAGTATTCTAGTTGGCAAAAATATAAGCAAAATTTCCCATGAAGAGTCTATAGTAGGATATTTGCATAAAGTAACAAATTAATTGAGAGGATTAGTCAAGCATGTAATAAATTAATAATCAATGTTTCTGTTTCCTGTGCAAATCCTCCTTTACGCCAGCTAGAACTGACAAAATATCAAATTAAAACAATAAAGCAAAACATGTGTGTCAGCCTGCATTCCAAGTATAGAAATAAATCAGCGAAGATGATATATAGGGATGAGTGAATGAAAGGGTGAAGAAGGTTTAAAAAGCCGGAGCCAAGCAGACCAGTCAGGTTCAAAGGCTTTTGCCCTCACTAGCGGTGGCGAACAGCCGAACAGCTGAGACTGGCGCCGGTGACGTCATGCGCCCTAGCGCCGTACTGCGGTAATCGGGGGCACGAGTCAACCGGATAGCTCAACCTACTACCCCCAGATCAGGGGCGAGGATGCAAACGATTAAACCAAAAACACTATCAAAAGGAAAATGCTGCCTACCCTCAAGTCATTTCTATATGAATAAGGAGATTGTTTATATTAATCACATTTTGAAGATATTCATGACTAGATTAGGAAAGGTCCAATTCTTAAAGAAAAAAAAAATTACATTTCGTGCACAGAGGCACAAGGAAACTAATCCAAAACTTTATTTCCTGAATGTTTAAGTAGTCACATGAAAAATAATATTAATAAATTGATGAATAGTGACTCACCAAGATAAATAAATTGATCCCGCGGTGACCAAAATGATCTGAAATCAGAGAATAAATTATTAGTAGAGGAAAGCCCTCGGGGCCTGGTGTAGAGGTTAGCGTGCTAACCTCGTATACCAAACGTCGCGGGTTCGGACCCCAGGCAGTCCGATGATTTTATTTAAGCCAATTGGATACGAAATGGCTTAAATAAGAATGCCTGGACACCATATATGTATATTAATCAATAACGGATATCGTAAAAATTCTTATATGGCCTGAGTTGCCGAAAAGACTGTGTGAATCTGAGTGTGAATAAGAAAAAAGTTTGTGTTAAAAAAAAAAAAAAAAAAAAAATAGAGGAAAAAAATAAACTTACAATTTGTTAGTCTATGTGAGAAATTCACTAATAAGCTTTTTTAAATTCAATGAAAAATTGGCTTTATTTTAAAATCAATGGTAACAAATTAAATTTGAATTATTATTAAGAGATGTGAAATAATAATAATGAAAGATTAGTTCAGAAAAGCTTTTGGTAAAAATAAATAGGAAAGTAATAAAAAATGTCGATCAATATTTTTTTTTTTTTAACTCTCACACTCACATTCAAACACACATACACACAGTATTTTAGGCAAATCATCGGATTACCTAGGTTCAAAGAAAAATAAAATTTTTTGCAAAGAATATAAAAATAACTACATATGAGATTGAAAAAAAAATTTCCTAATAATTTTATTAGATAATTATTCGTGTAGCCCTTACATCTTTTTTCTTTCACAATAATTTTTATTATTTTTTAAAATGGGTGAAAAACAACATTGACTAATATGAAAATTAATATCAAACGTTTTTGACAATTTATTTCAAAACAAAAGAGCCTGACAGGTGGCGCATTGATACAGGGCGACACGAGAGAACTCTATCGGAAATTGGTGGCTACAAGGAGGAAGACAACAATGGCGGCAATTAATTTTATTAAGAGAATGAATGACACCAAGCTTGGCGTCTATCAAAACTAAATTGACCTATAAACTGTATTTTTGCAAAAATTTCTTATTTATATCAAATATCGCTATCAAATAATAACTTTATATTTTTAATTAATAAATAATAATTAAATGAGATGTATAAAGAAATACCTGGAGTAAGGATTTGGAAATAGGTGCTCTGATGCAGACAGAGGCTTATTGTAAATTTAAGAAAGGTATTGCCATGTCAGAACAACACTGATGTGAATAAAACTGGTTAGTAAAATAGCAAAATCACTTTTCACGAGTACCGGCAACATAAGAGAGAAATACATTTTATAACACTGCACTGGTTGAAGTCAAACTGAAACGGGTGGCGTCCAGACGCTAACTAAAGATCAGAGGAGGGGAAATGGAGAGGAGGGGTGGGGATGATAGATTCACTCTGGCCGACAATTGAACTCTTCCGATTACCCCTTCTCTAAACAATTTTACTTTCTCTCACCTTATTTTTCTAAGTAAAATTTAATCAATAAATTTTATTTAAAGCATATCAATTAGATAATAATTAGAAAATTTCCTTTTATAAATAAATTAATAAAACCCTACAGTTTTGTTGAAACCAATATTTGTTAAAAGAAAAGGCATAATCTATGAATTATGCAAAACAAAATAAATGCTTTTTTTGTTCTTCTCTTTTGTTTTAAAGTAGAACACAAACTTTTTGGTGAAATAGTGACTCATTTTAAAATTTAAATAATTCGAAAATAATTGCAAAAAAAATAATAATTCGAAAATTGCAAAAAAAAAAATTTCTTAAAAGTAAGCTGTGAAGAAATGAACATATGCAGGCATGTATATTTCATTTATTCATGGCGCTTCCAGCCGACGTTTCGGTCAGTAATGTTATCATCCTCGTGTCAGTTAAGGTTATAGACTTCAACCCAGTGCATGGTCATATATCTGACCAAAACGTCGGCTTGAAGTACAATGAATAAATGAAATATACTTTTCTGCATCTTTTCTTTTCTTCATATCTTAGTACAAATATATGTCAATACAGTGGTAAAGCCCGTCTTCGAGGCTACGCCCCCTGAATGGAAATATATTTTCGCCACTTTGGCACTCAAAAGAGAAGACGTTCTAACAACGTTTGCTAGGCTTAACTTAAAAATTGAATTTTCGGACTTTCGCCACTATGATTCTCAGCAGGCGATATGTCACAAGTTGCCAAGAGCCCCTCTAAGCTCGTGACAAACAAAGACCTGTCCTGGCGAAGGCCGGAAGAATCGGCCGAAACGTTGACAGTGTCGTTCAATAAAGCAAAAAATATTTGTTTTTCTTTATTACTTTTTTGCTTTGGTTTGCTTGATCTCTTCATTATTGATATAAGAAAATTATTTCAAGCCCTGGTCCGAGCGTATAATATAGTCTGTTTAGGTATTGAAATTTTAGTTCAATAGTTTATTATAGATGAGTAACGCAAGATTAATTTAAACAAAAGGGTAAGGAGGAAGAAAAGAAGTAGTATCGACTTGCGCAGCTGGTAGAGATTCCAAGCTGTTTTGAAGTTTATGATGATCGCGTTGCAGATAAGGTCCTTTGCAGCAAAGAATGCTTGGCAGGCGATAAATGGACATCAATAATCATTTAAGACAAAACTTTTCAAAAGAAAAATAACAAAAAAAAACTAAAAATTTCTCCACTGTCCTGATTCCAATATAATTATTAAGTATGATGGAGATTAAAGAAGCAATCTTTCTATCTTTCTAGGGATATAACAAAAATTATCATTCATTGGATATAATTAATGAATTTGTTTATCTATTAGATCCGCACCTAAATGTTTTTATTACTGCAACCTCGATGTATAATAATAAAATAGGAATTAATGACTTATATAACTAAACATGTGAATTCTATCAACCGAATTTGAAAATAAAATAAACAATAGAGCTGAGCCTGATTTATTAAATGTGATAATGAAATCGACGCAAATTTTAAAAATAGTAAATTAGCCAAATAATTGTATTTATTATGGCCTTTAGAAAAAAAAGAGATAAGTCCCAAAATTCACAAATTTTCCTTCAATCAAAAAGTCAAAGCGTTAACATTTAGTCAATAGTGTTAAAAATAAATGTCATATCCAGGGAGTGCCTTTAATATTTTAACACCGTATTAAGTGCCTTTAATATTTTAACGCCGTATTTAATGCATCAAAATGGCGTCTTTAACTTAAAAAGTAAGGTTATGATTTTGACAGCTTTGAGATAAAAGCAACATGTTAAAGTCGTTGTTAAAACATGATTTTTTTTTTTTTTTTATTTAATTATCCCTTTTTCGGCTGCAGAGGCCTTAGGTTTTTAATTTTAGATATACATATTATTAAAGATTTATAACACCGATGGCTACCGGGGGACGTTCTACACGCTGATTTCAGGGGGTCACTAATCCCAGATTTTGCCGCGCTTTAAAACATGATTTAGAGAATAGCATTTTTAACGCTGGTGTAACAGATAGGCCTACTAGATTGAAAATAACAAAGCTAAAATGAATTACTTGTTATGTTATTGTTGTTATGGAAGACTTCAATTAACTGGCAAGATAATACAGGTAAAAAGATATCACTATTCCATTCTATGAAAAGAAAAATACAAATATATTGATAGATATATTATATGAACCCAGTATATTAAAAATTTTGTCAAAATTCTCACTTAAATGAGTTTAATATTCAAGGCTATTGTACGATAGATTTTAAATGAATCTTAATTAAGTCGATATTCATAGAATTGGACACCATTTACACTATATATAATAGGATATATTTTGGTTTATGTAAACAAATCGATCGTAGTAAGTAGAAGCTGCATTGATGAGAATAAAAATGGAAAAAGGGCAATGTCTTTTGGAGTATAACCATCCATTCACTCGTAGGTTAGTGAATAGTGGAATGAATGGGATCTCACACGTCCTGTTAATTATTAATCCCCTTTACGCTTTTGCTACTCCGCAAGGATGCTGAGGGGCTCATCTTCTCCCACAACTCGAACTGGAGCCGCCTATTTATAGCATCCGAGCAAACAAAATTTCCTGGGAGGCCCATCCGTTCACGCCTACTCTACTATCTTAGTTTTTATCAGAAATATTTGTGGAATTTATAAAATGCTCTTTTTCATAAATGGGCTTTAATTTCTTCAAGATTAAATAAAAAAAAGGCATATATAGGAAAGTCTCGTGTCGACATCCTTAAAGCCTTTTTTTTCTTTTTAAAGAATTTGATATATTTTGGTTGCAAAATCTATTTAGCTGACTCTCATGTCTATTCTCTAAATAAAAATATAACATCATAAATTGGGTGTTAAAAAGTAATGTAATAACATCAGCGTTAAAAAAATGCCAAGTTTTAACAGCGACGTTAACATGTTGCTCTTACCTCAAAGCTGTCAAAATCAGAACCTAACTTTTTAGGTTAAAGATGCCATTTTGATGAATTAAATACGGCGTTAAAATATTAAAGGCACCCCCTAGACATGACATTAATTTTTAATAAGACAGAAATGAGAGATGCAGCTAAAGTTATTTCTATATTCATTTAATTCACACAGCTGACGTTTCGGTTCCATGTTTGAACCATCCTCAGAACTGGTGAAAGGTCATTATGAAAGTGTCATAGTGGATTTGACCCATTGTTGAACAACTCATATAATAAATATATACACAGTATGAGATGACCAGGTACATAATGAATCATCTCATACTGTGTATATATTTATTATATAAGAGTTGTTCAAAAATGTATAAAATTCACTATCACACTTTAATAATGATTTTTCGCCAACTCTGAGGATGGTTCAAACACGGAACCGAAACGTCAGCTGTGTGAATTAAATGAATAAAGAAATAACCTTAGGTGCATCTCTCATTTCTGCCTTCTTATTAATATAACATCTCAGCTATAAATTGGTTTTGTAACATTAATTTTTAACACTATTATGTTAAAAGTTAACGTTTTTGCTTAGAGAATAGACCTGTCTGAATTTCGAAAATGCACGTATATACAAAATAGTTAGGATAATATAAACTATGAAATTTAATCATTTCTCACTTCGAATTTTGGTAAACTTATTGACAATCACAAAAAATTTCCCAAGAGGAGACAATACAAAATGAAAAGGATCAACCTAGGTTAACAGGGTCGGTGTTGGCCCCAAGCTCAAGGGCAATCAATACTCAGTGAATATAAATCGTCTAATTATCAATAATAAAATTTTATATTCACCAATTTTGCTATAAATTTTTATTTAAAAAAACAATCTATTATAAATAAAACTAATCAAACTTTGTAAAGAACTAAAGCCCTAACTAATATATAGGCCTATTTTGTAAAAAAAAATGGAGAAAATATTGTATAAATATATTTTTTGTCATTTTTAAGATTCAAAAATTAAGCTTAATGCATGTGAAATTTTATGAGTCTTTTAAATAAGACTTGATGGGCCAAGAGAACATTAAGTATAATCGTTGGTTAAAAGAGAATTTAATATGAATGACGTGACACTCGATTATTTTCATTAATGTGAATTAAAAAAAAAAAATAAGTGGCTAGAAAAAGAAAAGATCTGGTGTGACTGGTCGTACAGCACTCCAGATTTTTTTGTCGACATATATTTAGTTTCCGCCAATATATTAAAATTTAAGATGTAAATTTATAAACGGGGGAAAATATTTAAATTTTGTTACCATGGCAACCATTTCTCCTATCTTTCCTATGAAGTACAATGAGGAACAATATTAAGTCCCACCCATGCCTTTTCTACATGTGATTATTTCATTGTTTTTAAACAAATTATATATATTTTTTAATGGAAACTCATGATTCAAACCAAGAAAATTTCCAATAAAGATTTTCATTTTCTTTTATGAAAACAATGAAATAATCACATGTAGAAAACGCATGGGTGGGACTTAATATTGTCCCTCACTGTACAAGAGTAAAGTGTGCTTCATAAGATTTCAAGGGCAAAATGAGAATATACATTTGAAAGATCATCTAAAAAACAATTGATTTTTTTTTGCATTTTAATCAAAATCATTAGAGCGAATTTTGAGAAAATGAAAAAAAAAAAAAAACTAAAAAATCTAATACTTTCTCTCTATATATTTCATATGTAGAGAGAAAAAGTATATAGGTAAAGTACAATACTTTTTGACCAATTTTGTTCAAAAGCTTTGTGTCACGTTTCACTTAAATATAAAATTTCAAACTCCTAGCTCGTTGTTTAGATTTTTTTGTTCACACACACACAGACAGACACACATGTTGCGAAAACCACTTTTTTGCATTCAGAAGACTCATCAAAAAAAGAAATTTTAATTATATGTATTAAAAGAAATAAATTTATTGGCGCTTTTTTATAAATCAAATTTTCAAAACTTGACAATTCAATTTGATATTGTGATTTAAAAAGTGTAACCAAAATAGGAGAGACGATATTTTTTAATGTATAAAAAGTGAAAAAATAATAGCATTTCCTTGGCAGTGCGCTATGTCTGACGGCCCTGAGTTCGAGGCTCGACTTCGCCGCATTGGCGACCGAATCAGCTGCCTGAGTTGCTATATCGATCAAAATTATCGGGCTGCCGCAGTCTCAAAGTCAGGAAGCCAAAAATCTATCCTTTTTTTTTTTTATTAATTAAAACTCGCAATTTATTAAATAAGAACTAAACGTCAAGCCAGACTTCGTCGGGATATCTAAGTGACTCCTTTTGTATAATTTTATAACTAGTATGGATTAGGCTTGTCACTTCTGTTGAAGGATAAAATCAATTAATCCTTTGTTATCTAAAATAAACTTCCTTTTAAAGAATGGGAAGAGAAGGGAGATGTGATTGTTAGTTGAAGGAATCCTTTTGCAGTCATTGATCCGATCCCCTCCAAAATTGAATCTATATATAATATTAATTAATATCCTATATTTCTAAAAAGTTTCTGAATTGGCAAATAAAAAACATTAAATATTTTTGTAAAGAAAAATAAATATCTGCTATAGCGAAAACAAATTATAAGTAATGGGGAAATTGGCAATTGGGATTAAAACTCGAGCATCTGCTCAAGTTAGAAGAGAGGAAATAGCCAATTAATATGCGCGATGTCATCGGTTGAATTAAAGAGAAACTCTCAAAATGTTCTTCTTTCAAAAATTTTGACAGTTTTATGTAAAACTTTAAATTTATAATATATTACAAAATAATTTTGCAAAATAAATATCTGTTCAAAAAAAGCCCCCAATAAAGATTTTAATTCAATAAAAAATAATAATCAATAAAATGTGTAAAAGCTTATTATGTTTGGTTCTGGTGGCGATGAACAAGAGAATAAAAACGATATGTTCTTTTATGTAGGATTTATTGTTAGCCACCAGAACCAAACATAATAAGCTTTCACACATTTTATTGAACATTAATTATTTGTACAACTCCAATTGTTAAAAAAAAAAATATTACCTCTACTATTCTTCAAAATTGGATGACCTTTCTCAAAAATGTTCCATTACATGCATGCACTTATCCCACCTTTATATATATATATATATATATATATATCCATCCTGGAAGTCTTTTTTGTCAGGTCTTCAAAGTCGCCTGTCAAAACATGGACCTGTCAAAAAATGACTTCCAGTATGTGTTTGAAGATTGGAAAAAAGATGTGATAGGTGCATTGTTTGTAATGGAAGAATTTTGAGAAAGATCATTAAAGGTGTTTTTATATACCGTAATAAAAATTCCAATATTTCAAATAATCGAGAACAAATTTTATTTGTAAGTGGGAAAAAATCAAACTGCTTACAATATTAATTTTTATGAACAGGTATTTAGTTTTCAAGCAAAGTGCATTTTTAAAAATTTATTTAGGAAAATGCTACGCTATAATACCACTTCATCAGATCAATCAAAACTAACGATATTTTCTCTAGATTTTTCCAGAAAGAAATTGACATTTTTGGCATTTTCAATCATTTTTGATGGAACTACAATGGGCCCAAGACTAAAATTGGTATTTATTAAATTATAAAAAACAAAGGTCAATCATAGGAACAATCGAATCTGTGAATTTGAATAGAGAATTCTAATAAAATCATACATAAATGGGTTGAAATATAATTTCTATATTTATACTGTACAATTGGGAAGACAAGGTTGCATTCAAATAGAGACAAATTGGGACCCAATCTTTCCAAAAAGCCCAAATAAAGAATGTATGAGTTGTGCTGCTATTATGTTCAACAAGCGAACTGAAAAATATAGTGTGTAGTTTATGATTTAACTGGGTGCATGATGATTTTTTTGACTGTTTATTTATGACAAACTATAAAATAAATTTGTGAATAAATTAAGCAGTCATATATTTTTATATTAAATTTTAAAAATTCAATAAATAAAAATAACCATTTTGCCTTTTCGCCGATTCATATATTGCAATATGATTAAATTTCTGTGGGATCTCAGATTCATTACAAATTAGAATTTTATATATATACATGTATATCTCAAAATTAAATAGGTAAAATATAAAGCCCTTGATAATTATACACATTTTTAGGTTGCTTTTCTCTCTTTATTAATAACTAAGATATATTTATGTTTAAATTAATTGCTTTGAAATTTAAAATTCTAAAGGTTAGGCTTAAAATGTAATCTTTTGTGATGAATGAAAAATGAAATAGTAATTGAAATAAAAGAGATTTTAGAATTAAAAATTGAATAATTATCAATATATAAAAGCTAAATTTTAAAATTAGAAAATAAATAAATTTTAAAAAATGAAGTGAAAATTGAGAGGTTATAAACCGGGTTAATAAAATGTTTTTATTAAAAAATTAGAACAATTCATTACATACCAGTAAGTAAATGCGTTCTGTTATTTTTAAAGGTGATGATGAATTTGAGACCACACAATTATAATTAACAGAAATAACACAAAAAAGAGAAATTTTTTAACACAAACGACAGACTGTCAACGAGCAACTCGAAAGTCAAGTCCCTCCGCTGCTGAGATGGCGCATTAAAAAATAGTCCCAAGAATTGTTTATGTTTAATTAAATAAAACATTCTATTTAAATTTTTTTATTATTATAATTTTCCATAATAATTAATTATTTGATTAAATATAATGCCTAAAATATCTGTTTCATAGGGTAGTTAGTTGTCAAAATTTTAAATGTTTTGGGCGTGGTGCTAATGCATAAATTTAAAAAAAAATTACTTTATTATTATTTAAAAATTATACAGTATTACAAATAAATCCTTTGTATTTTAGAAAATTAATTTAAAATAATTATATATTTTAATATGTATTATTTTTCATAGGAAAAAGCGCCAAATACAAATTGAAAAATTTCCAATTCATTTCAATAGAAAAACGATTATAAAAATATATTTTGAAAGCAAAACTCGATGGTTTTGAGATAATAAAATTTAAATATGACTATAAAAACCCATGTCTCTTTCAAACATAAAAAATACCTTTTAAAATAATTAATAAGCACTAGGAGTACCAGGGGCAAAGTTGGGTTTTATACATGATTTTGCAGTTTTATACAAAAATTGCGGATAAAACGTATAAAATGTATAAAACTCGAACATGCGCAAACTCACGAGAAAGGAAATTCAAAAAAAAAAAATCATTTATGACTAGGAATGAGTCATATTTTTTAATATTTATATATAAAAACAAATTTTCAAAAATGCCAGGTGGCAAATGATTGACAAATCTAAATTAAACTTAATAAAAGACTGATTTGAGTTTTGCTGTGGTTTGTTAGCAAAAATTTTAACTTTTGGACAGTGCTGTAACAAG
>JAKCPI010022817.1:0-11771 GCA_023213315.1 Euborellia annulipes
AAAATCTGGTGTGACTGGCGCACAGCACACAACTTTCTCTTACCTTCGGTAATCGAAAGTTGTGTTCTGTGCTTGTCACACCAGATTTTTTGTGTCGACATGTATTTAGTTCCCGGCAGTAGGGAATATTTGAATTCAGATGTAAAATTTATAAGTATGGGAAAATATTTATATTTTGTTACCATGGCAACCATTTCTTCTATCTTCCCTATGAAATACAAGAGTAAAGTGGTCTTCAGAAGATTTCAATTGCAAAATGAGAATATACATTTTAAAGAGCATCTAAAAAATAATTGATTTTTGAATTTAAAAAAAAATCGTTGGAGCAAATTTAGAGAAAATAGAAAAAAACTGAAAAAGTACATCAGTAAAGTACTAGTAATCTTTGACCGATTTTGATTAAAAGCTTATTTTCCCGGTCCCGGGGGTGTTTAACTTAAATATAAAATTTCAACCTCGTAGCTCAATTCCTTCATGCTTAAAATTGAACACACCCACACACACAGACAGACCATGTCGCGAAAACCACTTTTTTGGATTCAGAGGACCTCAAAACGTGAAGATCCATCAAAATCTCGACATCGAATTTTTGACATGAATCCAATACTTTCTCTCATATATATATATTACATATATACATAGGTAAGAGAAAGTAAAAAACAATTTTTATTATTTTTCATTTGAGAGATTTAATTATTTTTTTTTTTAGAATTTGGGGATTCGAGTATTTTTCTTACAATTGTTAGACTCTCCACAACGTCCTCTAGAAGACTGTAAAATTACGAGAAGTTGGTCAAACAGAGCGTGACGGACAGACATATATATAGATAGATAGAACAACAACTATTTTAGTTGTAAACAAATGGGCCCTACACATTCAGGGGAAGGGGTGGGGGGGGACAATCCAGTCTAAAGCCAATCGCCTACTATTACTTTCTCTTACCTCTATATATATATGTTAATATATAGAGAAAGTATTGGATTCATGTCAAAAATTCGATGTCGAGATTTTGATGGATATACACGTTTTGAGGTCCACTGAATCCAAAAAAGTGGTTTTCGCGACATGGTCTGTCTGTCTGTGTGTGTATCTGTGTGTCTGTCGGTGAACAAAATATCTCAAGAACGAAAAGAGCTAGGAGGATGAAATTTTATATTTAAGTTAGGCACCCCCATGGGACGTAACACGAAGGTTTTGAACAAAATCGGCCAAAGAGTACTAGTACTTTACTGATGCACTTTTTTCAGTTTTTTTCGATTTTCTCAAAATTCGCTCCAACGATTTTTTTTTAATTCAAAAATCAATTATTTTTTAGATTCTCAATAAAATGTATATTCTCATTTTGTGATTGAAATCTTCTGAAGACCACTTTACTCTTGTACTCCATAGAAAAGATAGGAGAAATGGTTGCCATGGTATCAAAATATAAATATTTTCACATATAATTTTACATCTTGAAAATCGAATGTACCATACTGTCGGAAACTAAATAGGCCTACATACCGGTATCGACACAAAAAATCTGGTGTGACAGTACACAACTTTCGATTACCGAAGGTAAGAGAAAGTTGTGTACTGTACGCCAGTCACACCAGATTTTTCTCATTCACACACACACATACACACAGTCTTTTCGGCAACTTAGTCCCTATAAGACTTTAGTCGATATCCGTTATTGATTAATATACATATATGGGGTCCAGGCATTCTTATTTAAGCCAATTGGTATCCAAATGGTTTAAATAAAATAATACAAATTTGGGCAACTTCTTAAATCCCTCGCAAAGCTCAATTAATGGCATCATTTTCCCAAATGTTGTCATCAATCTGCTGTGCTGTGCAGATAGTGTGTACACTATTAGGCTATTCACAATTAAGGAGGGATTTAGGTCGCTTTCGCAATATGACATTCATTTTTATTTTTTTATTTTTTTTTTTTTAGATTCAACAAATAATTTGCTTAAACATCGCTAGAATTGCTTGATGTTAATCATTAGGGTTATTAGTGAACCATAATAATAAGAAAAAAAATTATAGACTATTTAATAAAACAAGCCAACAGCTATGAGGTATTTTGAGTTATTCCTGGTTATATGGGATTCCAGTTTTAGAGATAAAGAAAAAATTAAATTTTAATAGAAAATGTTTTTTTTTTAAGTTTGTTGGCTGGCCTGTGTGATCTTAAAAGCTCCTTGTTTATAGGCAACCAGACATGCACTTAATGTGTCGTTGGAATGGAAGTTTGAGTGAGATCAATGAAACAACGCATTTATTATTTTCTTCTTTTAAATATTTATTCGTTTACGTGACTGACGTTTCGGTCCTGGTTTGCACTATCTTCAGAACAAGTAAAAATTCAGGAGTGACGTCTAAACGTACTTTAAAAAAAAACTAGACTATTATAAGGAATTTTTCAATGCGGTCTTTTTTTAAATGAATTAAATTCATAAGAGATTATTGGGACATCGAGCTATAATTGTTTTAATGACTTATTAAAAAATTATCGTAATTTTTTTTTGTTATCAAGCAAATAGAAAAAAACAATCTGTCCCAATAATCTTTAATTTTTTTTTTAATTTAAAAATGAATTTATTGTTATTATTAATCACATATTAATTAAGAAATTTTTAAAATAAGCTTAGATGATTTATTTAAAAATCAACTGTCAAATTAGTTCAGCATTCTTGCAATAGATGGCAGGCTAGTCTAACAGACGATCTCCTTTTAGCCTATATTTATATATTTTTATGCTTTTATAAAAGATACATAATATATAATAACATTTATAAAGTATTTATTGTTAAAAGATCAATGAAAATCAACCAAATGCATTAAATATTATTAGCTACCATTCTGACATCTCTTAGCGAATTTTTGAATTACTTGATTTTTTGGGCATACTTGTTATCAGGAAAAACATGCGTAACTACTTCGCTCCTATTCCGCCTTATCGCAAATTAACGACACAATAAAATCTGTTGTGACTAGCACAGAATACAACATTCAAATATCGAAGGTAAAAGAAAGTAAAGGCCTTTTAATCTCTGATATATACCCGAGTTCTGCCTAACATCATCACCATTGGCTGCATAAAGTCTAGAATGTCACAGAAAAGGAGACTGAAAGACGAGATACTTGCTGAAATGAATTGGGATTTTAAGAAATTGGAATTGGATTTAGATGCAAAAGGAATTTGCATTAGACAGAAAAAAAAGAAAGAATATTTTTTTTTTTATAATTTCCAAAACGTTAGATAGTGTGTGTTTTGTAATAGAAAGAGTAAGAGCGAGGTGCTTTGAAATAACATTAACATGCCATAGAGCCCACTTCCGGCGCTGTTTCTCTCTTTCTTTTTGTCATTTAGGATATGAAGAAAGGGAAGAGGGGGGGGGGGGGGGAGGTTGCTGTCTATGACCACAGAGACTATGCTATATAGCCTATGTGCAATGCAACACAACAACCAACGACGACGACGACGACGCCTTGGTACCGTTAACCCTCTTACACACACACACACGCGCCGAGACTGACAGACAGACAGACAGAAATCAAATATTCATAAACCTCCTCCTGATTCAAAGACAATGAAGCAACCGAACACACACACACGACTAATTTTTACTTTTTTTTTTTATTAATACGAAAATTTGATGATCTAGGCATAGAGGTAGAGATCTCGCCTATTGTGCTAGGACTCAATGCTTGTAGATTCTTGATCTTCTTAATTACAACTAAACTTAAAAGTTGATTTGATTAAGACAAGCCGCTATAAAAAATTTGTTTTGAAAAGATTAAGAAGTTTAAAAATAAAATCAAAATAATTTCCATCAACGACGTTTCGTACGTCCGTCGTGGTATTTATCAGACAATTAATATTTTTTTATCTACATAAAAAGTATTAAATATACTTGTCATTCACTCTCTGTCCATGGTATTTTAATAATAAAATTTGAGGCATTAGCTACTTACAATTGTGTATCCATATAACTTGGCGAGGATTATATACATTTTCAGCCCTGAAGATGGTCCCATATGTGACCGAAACGTCGGCCCTATTATTAATAAATTGAAATATAACTAGCTGCCTGCTCATTCATTCTACCTAACACTCAGCTATATACCTCCTTGTATAAATAGGTACTTGAATAAATGTAGTGAGTTTCATTTCCCAATTACCAATTAATTTAGAAAAATATGGACGAAGTCTAAATGACCTCAAACACCATAAATAAATATAACTAACAATGCTGTGAGTGTGGTGATCGGCTACTCCGGATAATGGGTAATCCGGCACTCAATATATCAGTTTATAATGGAAACAAATTTCGAGTTTCTGATAGTAAGTACTAGCATTTAATTGTGGTAATTTTCTTATATAAAATAAACAATATTTTTTATAGTTAAACATCCGCTCCCGAAAGACTGGAGATCCTGGGTTCGATTCCTGGGAACCAACAAAAAAGTCATACATCCATGTTAAATATTTTCTATATTATTCTGGCTGTAAATATTAAATATAGATGTATGGAATGGAGTTAGCCAAGGTAAAGTAAAAACAAATTTATACCGACGACGTTTCGAACGCTCGTCACTCTCTTCCTCAGGACTTGTGGTCAGTGTTGCCGCTGTGCACAAAAATTTAACATAGCGCACATAAAAAATAATTTTTTTTTTTTTTTTTGTGCAGAAAATAAAATTATACCTTTTTACTTTCTCTTACCTCTGTATATGTAGACCCAAAAAGTCTGGTGTGACAAGCACAGAACACAATTTTCTATTTCCGAAGGTTATGTGTTGTGCGACCATACACACCAGATTTTTTCAATCCAATTTTATTTCACAATCACTATGAAATGTATTTTATATTAATTTCCAACTCGATCGATTATTACACTATTTATTTTGCGAGTTCCTCTCTCTCTCTCTATTCCTAACGCTTAGGCTATTATTTCTTTTTTTTTTTACTGTTATTTGTCCCAGAAGACCACTTATTGGTAGTTTACAGCGATTTGTGACCCTCTGACCCTTTATAAAGTGAAGATCACGTTAAAAAAAAAAAAATAAATCGAGATATTATCTCTTAGTTAAGAAAAAAAAAAAAAAATATCGACTTTAATCCAAGCAATCTCGAGCAAAAATTTCTCTTTTCTATAAGTGGTTATTATAAATAGAGAGAGGGAGATAATCAAAAAAAAGAAAAAAAATTGAGAAATTTTTTCTAGACCAATTAATAGACAAGAAAGTTGCAAAACTTGCCACGCCATTGGTTGAAACGGGGGAAAAGTCTCGAAACATTAATAATTTAAAGTAAGCCTATCGTTATTTTACAGATGAATATCGATAAAAAAATATCAACCGATACTTTGTTTAAAATATGACTGAACAAATAAATAAATATCGAAACATACTTTCCTTTGATGTTTAATTTCTCTTACTTCTATATATGGACCCTGTTATGCAAATGTGTGTCAAAGGCCAGACATCGAGTTTTGAGAAAATCAACATTAAAGTTTTTCTGATTTAAATTGTTTTGATTAGATTATATATCATTTTTTTTGTCAATTGTGCAAGTAAATACTGTAATTATGGCAGATATTCATAAATTATCTCTAAAAATACGACTAATTTAGAGAAAAACAATAAAATATAAAAAATTATTATTGCAAAATTCTCTAAGTCCAATATATATTTGTAATCGTTTCTTTTTTTTTTGTTTTTTTTCTTTTTGTCTATATTATGTATATTGTACTGACTTTGTTTTCGCCTTGTTTTTATATTGTTATTCATGTTGCCTTTATATTGTAATGTTTTGTATTGTTTTGTTATATTAATTTGATAAGTATATATTTTGTAAACAATTTTAGCCCAATGGCGGGCAGCTAAACGGGCACAATAAAAAAAAATATATATATTTGTAAAAATGCTTCAAAGTCTCTTGACACATGATTGTAAATTAATCTATGCACTATTTATATTAATAAAATAATTTTAGGTTTATAATTCAAAAATTAAAATGAAGATATTATTAAAGTTCTTTTATGGTTATATTTAATACTAGTAGCATAGAAACTTTTCATCAAAATTACATTAATAAATTTTAAATAGTATTAATATTTTAAAATTAAATACAAAGTGATAACAAAATTTTCTCATCAATTAATTCCTGAATGGAAGTGAACATGGCAACAGTAAATCAAAGTTATAATGAAATTGACTTAATATTATTTATTTTGTTGTCTTTTCGAAATCGCACTGATCCTCATCTTCATTATCAGGAATAATATCAAAAAATTAAATTTTGACATCTACGAATTCATTTCTCATTTTTCAAAAAAAAAAGGATTTTGGTTTATTTAAGGTAAACAATATATAATATTATAGGTTAAATAACTTTTTATTGGTTGTTAACATCATAAAAAACAACGTGTTAGGTACATAAATCATTTTTGCAAAATGAAAATTCTGCATTGAAATATTGTAAAAATAATTTTAAGCTTTTACATTAAATATAAATTTTTTTAGGACATATTTCATAAAAAATACTATTAATTATAGCATTTGAAACAATATTCCGTGCTTAACTCAATTTTGAATTTTTTTGGCGCTTGACACATTAATGCATATCAGGGTACATATATTTATATACAATAATAATTCAACGAGAACCTACAGTCGGAAATTTTACTGCTAGTACTACTAAAAAATTTAAACAAAATCTTTTATTTCCTTTATGAATGAATAAAAAAAAAAAATAAAATAAAATAGATCTATTAGATAGAATAGCAGTTGAGTGTATCGCGTGACCGGAATAAATCATCGCCAAATAGAGTTAGCTGCTATACTAGCATAGCAGAGCATAGCATAGCAATAAATAGGTCAGAGGAAATGAAAAAAAAAAAAATAAATAGACACAACAAAGTGGCAAAACTTTCCTCGCTCTTCTTCTGAGAGGGGAGAATTTTTGGATCACCCTATATGTGAGCGGGAGGGGAGGGGAGGGGAGGGTCAAAAGGTCACACACTCCTGACCGTCACACACATAATCAATTACTTATTATAATGAATGACTCCATGTCCAACTGGCATTAACTCACCATTTATCAACAACACAACAACAACAAACTATTTGAGTAGAGGGAAAAAAAATCAACAGTCAAAACATCTTTTTTGAATTAATAATTATAATATTAAAAAAAAAAAAAAAATACAAATCTGATGTGACTATCAATTTTTAATATTTTAATTTTTGTTGTTGAAATTCTTTTCTTGTTGTATATTGCAACAATGGAATAATGCTAGGGTTCCCGTCAGAGGTGAACTAATTTAGATTGGTTACCAAAATAGGTCTGAATGGCCTCAGATGCCGAAAAAAACCTTAAACAAATAAAAAAACAATTTTAATAATAATTTGAACTCCATGGCCTCCTCTTATATAAGATCTTGCACGTCACAATCAATGACGTTTAATCTCTAAAAACCGACGTTAAAATTTAACACCATAAATTGGGTGTTAAAAAGTAAAGTAAATAACATCAGCGTTAAAAAATGCTATTCCCTAAACCAAGCTTTAACAAAGACGTTAACATTAATTAATAACATTAACGTTAAATCAACATACCTTATAGCACCTGGTGTTAACGATCCATATGCCCACACAGCACAAAATATTGCAGCAATGTTGCAGAAATATTGCGAATCTTGCTAATAACAATATTGCTGCAATATTCCTATGTCCGCCTTTTTGCAACATTGCAAAAATATTGCGGCAATATTGCAATGTTGCTGTTTGAGCTGCAATATTGCATCAATGTATTGCTGCAATATTGTCAATATTGAGGAAGATTCGCAATATTTCTGCAATATTTTGTGCTGTTTGGGTGAAGATGGCTATGTTTTCTGCTTGTTTGTGTTTTTACACCTCTCGCGCATGCGCATTACCAACTTTATTTTTTATTTTCAATCTAGTAGGCCTATCTGACACACCAGCGTTAAAAAAAATTCTATTCTCTAAAGAAAGTGACGTTAACATGTTACTATTTATCTCAAAGCTGTCAAAATCATAACCTTATTTTTTAGGATAAAGACTCACATTTTGATGCATTAAATAGGGCGTTAAAATATTAAAGGCACTTTCTAGACATTAATTTTAACATTATTGACTAAATGTTAACGCTTACTGAATAGCAATTTGATTGCCTCCTTGCCGGAGGTGTTAAAATGAATTAACGCGTGAATGTATACTTAACTCTTTCTCAGAGCTTTTAGTTACTATACCTGATATTTAATTTTAAATATCTATTTATATAATTGTAGTGTCTTTCTATCTGTCTACCACGCTCTGTTTGACCAACTATACTCTTAAAGAGAGAGGTTCGCGTTCAGAAAATAAAAAAAAACACTCTCACCAAATCCCCTAATGGGGAAGCTAAAAAAATTCGCGAAGGTTTAAAATTTTACCCATTGGTAAACAATGGGTTCTAATCTCTCGTCTGAAATGAAAAAAAAAATCAAAGACAATTAATTAAAAGAATTAAATAATTAAATCTCTCAAATGAAAAATAATAAAAATTGTTATATAATAATTTTTTTTTTTTTATTTATCTAAAAAATACATTAGTAAAGTACTAGAACCCTTTGGCTGATGTGATTGAAATTTCTTGAAATACTTGCGACATATCGTACTTGGCTTAAGTATAAAATTTGAGTATCGAGAGTTTTTTCGTTTTTGAGTAATTCCGATTAACCCACATACTTTGATATTTCACTTGAAATCAATTTATTTTATTGTGAAAAAAATCTTAAATTTCAAGAAGATCGATTCCAGTTAAAATATCAAAACATAATGTTTATGTAAATTTCTCTGAAAGAGATTTTATTGCTTTTAAATGGCTGTTTGATTGCTTTTCTTGAAATTGCCATTAAAAGGAGGCGATTCCCTTTAGCTTGAATTTGACGTCATTTTCACAATCATTTGAATGAATTTCAACTGAAATATCAAAAAGTGGAGATTAAATTAAATAACTCAATAAGGAAAGAACTCTTGATACTTTAGCCAAAACCCTGCAATGAAATTAAAAAAAAAAAAAAAATTTGGAGACTTAAATTTTATACTTTAGCTAAGTATTCATGTCCCAAGCATGGACAGGAATTTCATTCCAATCGACCAAATAGCACTAGTACTTTACTGATGTATTTTTTTTTTATTTTTCTCACAATTGGCTTTAACGATTTTGTTTAAAAATCAATTATTTTTAATTCCCGAAGGTAAGAGAAAGTTGTGGGCAGTGCGAGCAGCCACACCAGATTTTTCTCGAGCAAAAAAAAAAAATAAAATAAAAGAAAATCGAAGGCGGGCTGAGCGACTAGTATGACTGTTAAAAAATTGCATAATACTTTCCAAAACAAGAAAGACCTGATGAAAATTCCTCTAATCTAATTTATATAAAAACTTTGACACTTATAATTTTAAATTTTAATTTCACTTTCAATGAATATGTATATTTTCAGAGAATATAAAAAAGAAGAAGGAAAATGATTTTGCCTTTTTTTTTTTAGAAAAGATCCCCCCTTATCGGATGCATCTAACAAAAATATTTTAATTAACAGAATAATATTATATTCTGTTATACCATAGCTAAGTGTTTTTTTTTTTTTTTATAAAGGGGAGGGAGGGGCGGAGATAATAAATTTGTCAAATTAAAATTTAATTTTTTTTTATATATAAATGTAAATGTTTAAAGCCGAAAAGTAAAAAAAACAAAAAAATTTCCGGGAGAGTGAGAGAGAGACAACACACACACACACACACAAAAAGAATTCCGTTCTGAAAAGCGACATCAATAAATAAGGCCATTTTCTGTCTCAAGTCACAAGAATTGAATTTAAAATCAGATTCTTGAATGGTTGCCAACTTAACAGGATAAAAAAAAAAAATTTATTTTTTTTTTATTTTAAAGAAACATCTGAAAAATATTCAAGAATTCGCCTTTTTTTTTGTTTTTAACGAAATTTAAAAAAAAAAAATTATAAGAAAAAAAAAAAGGATATTTATGACTAAACGCATCACAAATTACTTGTTCTTAGATAAATTTGTAAGTGCCGGCTGCTTCAGTTATAATTAATAAGCTGTCTCTTGGATAAGCTGACTTGAGTTTTTTCACATCTAGTTAAGCTAATCATATGATTAAATAAGATTCCAGAATGTACGGTAATTAGTTAGCTAAGACCCAAAGTTCGGTATAAGGGATGAAATTAGCAACACAATTTTTGTTTATTTATTTTTTTTGGAAATTTTTGTTAAATTTTTAAATAATTTTTATAAATGATGCCTTTATTAAGTTCCTAACTTCGTAAAAATACTGATAGCTAATTATATGTGAAAAAACTCATTTTTTTTTAACTTGAAAATTAAGCGTGTTCTTGTTTACTATATCGATGATTTGCTATCTTTCGGATAAGTTTGCTAGTTGACTATATATGAAGCAACAGCCTCTAAGTTAACACAACTCTGTCATTTAGAAATGTTTAAAAGAATTTTTTGTCGCCCTCGGGGCTTGGTGTAGAGGTTAGGGGGCTACCTTGTATACCCAACGCCGGGGGGTCGCCCCCCCGGCCGCCCCCTTATTTTTTTTTATCCACTTTGATAACAAAAAATCCCTATCTTGCCCATATTTATATATATTTTTTTTTTTTTTTAAAAAACATGATATATAAGTAACATTTATAAAGTATTTATTGTTAAAAGATCAATGAAAATCAACCAAGCATGCAGTTGAAACATTATTTTGCTACCATTCTGACTTCTTTTACGCAAATTTTTGAATTACTTGATATTTGGGCATACTTTTTTTGACACACTTATCGGGAAAAACATGCGTAACGCCTTCGAATCAAAAACAAATTTTTTTGTATCCCCTATACAGTTAATTAACGTTTTTTTTTTTTTTTTTTTTTTTTAATGAATGACGTTAACTCATCCAGTTGGGTTAATCCCGCAATTTGAAGGCAACTCTCTCTTATATAAGAAAGAAATAAAATAAAAAAATATTTATATATATTTTTCAAAAACAATTTAAAAAAATCTTAAGCTACGTGTACTATATTTATTTTCAGGCACACCCAGATTTTTTTTTTAAAATTAATTTACTTACAAAAGAATCAAAATGATATCCGAGTTAATCTTCAGAATATGACTCTATGTATTTGCATTATACTTTACTAGCCGCGTGGCCCGCCTTTGGCTGCAATTTTATGGAATAATAGGGAATTTTTTGCGCCTCCCCTTTGAGAATTTGAGACCTCAAGTAGATTTACTCTTCATCAGGTCTATTCTCTAAAAGCAACTTTGAAATTTAAAATAACCAAATGGGTGTTAAAAAAGTAATGTAGAAACAATCAGCGTTAAAAAATGCTCTTCTCTAGACCAGTGATTCCCAACCTTGAAGTCCACGGCACCCCAAAAATGTGTTGGGAAATTGAAGATAACACACTAGGGGCACCCTTCCCTCTAGCAATAGGCCCCTACGAAATTTTTTGTCGCCCTCCGGAAAATTTTTTCCCCCTCAACGAAATTTTCTTTTTCCCCAAAATTATTTTACCTTATTTTTAGAAAGACAAAATTTTTGCCGCCTTCCGTGGAAATTTTTTCCCCACGCGGGATTTTTTCTCTTGCATGGAAATCATTTTACCTTGTTTTTTAGGGAAACGAAATTTTTGCTGTTCACAAAAAATTTTTTTTTATTCTTGAAAATTCATTCATTCATTATTTATTT